>APFE031639821.1:36959-51484 GCA_000404065.3 Pinus taeda | reverse complement strand
CCATTGAAGGACTGAATTTCTTTCTTGTTCCGGGGCTGTTCAATTTGCTGAATGGCTTCAACTCGTGCTGGATCAATACGAATGTCGTCTTTAGATATGATGTGGCCAAGAAGTTTGCCCTCATCCATGGCAAAAAGACTCTTTTTTGGATTCAACGAGATGCCATATTTTCTGCACTTTTGGAAAACAATTTTCAAATGATACAAATGTTCCTCATTAGAATTTGAAAAGACGGTTAAGTCATCAAGATAAAAAACTAAAAATACATCTTTCTCATTGGCGAAAGCCACGTCCATTGCACGCTGAAAGGTGGCTCCTGCATTTTTCAAACCAAACGACATCTTTGCATAATGAAATGTTCCCCATGGAGTGGTGAACACTGTCTTGTCACGGTCATCTTCATGCACTAAAATCTGATTGTAACCTGAATAACCGTCGAGTAGTGACATCCTTGATGCTCCAACTACTCGCTGCAATATATGATCCATTTTGGGCAGCGGATAATTGTCTTTTAAGGACACCTTATTGAAATTTATGAAGTCAATACATAAACGGATCTCACCTGTCTTCTTCCTTACGGGCACCAAGTTTGATATCCAATCTGAAAATAGGATAGGCACAATGATTCCTGAATTATACAATCTGTGTACCTCTTTCTCAATTGATGGCAACAACTTCGGATTGATTCTCCTCAACTTTTGACGAAAAGGCTTCTGATTTGGCTTAATAGGAATAGTATGCTGAATGATATTTGTATCATATGTTTTAAGATCTGAGTAATCCCATGAAAATACATCAGAAAATAAAGACAACAATTTCATATATTCAACTTTTACCTTTGGTGACAATGACCTTGATAGCTTAACCATCTTGGGATTTTCAGCTGTCCCAATGTTTACCTCTTCAACACCCTTTTCAGTCAGTCTTAATGTCAGTTTGTGGGCCACATCATCTTGGTCAAATAGCTCCTCTAAAGGAATCAATCCCTTAGGAATAATGTTGTCCTTAAGTTGCAACACGTCCATTTGATTTACTTGTATATTGTCAATACCATTATCATTTTCAATATCTATTGAGGAATCCTTGAACTTACCCTTATTTTGCAGAAACTCATTGATCTCTTCATCATCTTGAAAAAATTTCCAGCATCGTTGATTGTCTGGAACAGTGGGACGATGCTTCACATGAATCTCAAATTTGTTGCTAGAATTCATTGGAATTTTTAAATTGCTTGCTGCTTTAGCAAGTCCATCAGCAACACCATTTTGTATGCGAGGCACACATGTCAAGGTATGATCAGAAAACAACTTCAAACTATCTAAGACTGCATTTCAATATGCTCTCATATGAGGATGCTTGGCCTGAAACTCACCTTTAACTTGTTTTATTACCAACTCGGAATCACCATAGACCGCAATCTTTTTTCCTTTCAGTTTTCTAAGAATCTTTAGGCCAGCAATGAGAGCCTCATATTCCGCCTCATTATTTGAACAATCAAATGCTAGTTTATAGGAACACACTCTCACCTTGCTTGGAACTTTGTCTTGAGCAGAAAAAGGACTTCGAATCCACACAACAATACTAACACCATCACTACCTACTGCGCCATCGAAATCCATGGTCCAAAGACCATATTCATCCTCCTTTAAGTGCTAAAATTGTACTGCCTCTGATTTTTCTATTCGCTGCCCCTTTTCTTCAGCTGTTTGCTCCAAGATAGCTTGCTTTTCTCCTCTTTCCTTTTGTAGAACTGCTTTGAAATTTTCATTGATCTTTGGTATATCTTCCGCTTGAACTAACCGAATATCTAGATCATTAAAAC
The DNA here is from genome assembly GCA_000404065.3 of Pinus taeda. Lineage (NCBI taxonomy): Eukaryota > Viridiplantae > Streptophyta > Pinopsida > Pinales > Pinaceae > Pinus > Pinus taeda. The sequence continues at coordinate 49,662 of APFE031639821.1, read as the reverse complement.
TATCAACAAATAAAACAAACGACTCCAAATCTGTATGTACATAATTTACAGGATGATTGATCGGCTTCTCTTTGCTAGTTATCATGTATTTCATCTTTTGCTCTCGATGCAGCTTTCTCATTTGACCGAAGACTGGAATTGTCACATAAGAAAAGTCTAATTGTAGAGTACCTTTCAACTTAGCTCCCCAAGATCTCCAAAGTAGCATACCAAAACGTGGAGGAATGTTTGCCACAACCACATCCATCAAGACATTCTTTGCTGGGATTTGGTCTAAGCTAACAATCAAATCTTTGATGAGCCCGATACATCTCACACGGAAATTTTGCAGTTATGTGGACCACTTCTAATGGCGATCATTCTACAAGTTCCTTTGTGTCTGTATGAACTGCAAGGGTCGATGGCCTGTGTGGATGATCGTTTCCTCCCCCAAATGTAATGCTTCCATTTTCGGTAGGCTTGCACTATGAAATACATCTCTTTTTCATAAGTGTGATACTTTCAGACTATGTCTGAAAGTGTCTCACTGTGATATGCCACTGGATGCTTGTGTTGAGTAAGGCCCACCCCAATAGCATAGTCAGAGGCATCTATCTTGATCTCAAATGGTTGTTGCAAGTCTGGTAATGCGAGCACTGGTGTCGAGCAGAGGTGATGTTTCAACTCTGTGAATGCCTTCTATTGAGATTCAGACCAAAAGAATTTTTCTTTCGCTCCTCTCTTGGTGACTTGAATCAAGGGCCAAGTGAGATGAGAAAATCCCAACACGAACCTGCGGTAGAATTTGGCAATACCCAGAAAGTTGCGGAGCTTTGTCAGAGTGGTTGGAGATGGCTGATCCCGAATGAATTGGATCTTGGCTGGATCCACATGCACCCACTATTGATCAATAATATATCCCAGATACTGAACTTGGGTCATGCCAAAAGTGCATTTCTCCAAATTGGCACATAAGTTGTGTTGCTGCAGTGTTTGGAGAACCTGTTGGATGTGGTGGAGGTGCTCTTCCCAACTCTGGCTGAAGATCAGGATGTCATCCAAGTATACCACTACAAATCAGTTGGTGAATGACCACAAGATGTCATCCATTAGCCTCATGAAGGTTGCAGGAGCATTCATCAACCCAAAAGGCATAATCAACCATTCGAAAAGGCCCTCCTTGGATTTGAAGGCAGTCTTCCACACATTGGAGGGTTCGATTGGTACCTGGTGATATCCTGACTTCAAATTGATCTTTCTAAAATATTTTTCCCCCTTCAGTTGGTCTAGAAGGTCATCAATCCATGGGATCAGGTACCTATTCTGGACAATGATCTTTTTCAATGCTTGATATTCAATACAGAGTCTCCAAGTCCCATCCTTCTCCTGTACCAACACGATCAGGCTCCCATAGGGTGATGAACTCTGTCGGATGTGACCTTTCTACAATAGCTCTTGAATCTGCCTCTTGATTTCATCGTTCTCTAGAACATAGTGCTAATATATTGGTCGATTGGGTAGTGGCGCTCTTGGAGTGAAATCGATGGAGTGCTTGACTTGACAGTGTAGAGGAACCCCTACGGGGGAGGTGAAGATGTCCTCGTACTCCTCCATGACCTTGTCCATCTATAGTTGTCGTGCAGAGGGGCCCTATCTGGAGGTCATGGCCACCATCTTCTTCTTTCCTTGAGGGCATATCATCATGAAAACAAATTTCTCGATTTTGGAAATGAGCTTACTGTATTGTTTTGCAGTAACCAAAAAGATGGCAGTAGGTGGTGCTACCTCCGTTGTCTTGTACAACTTACTTCCGAAAGTAACAATAACAACATGAGGCCTTGACTCATATACAACATGTCACTTCCACAAGTATGGTTGGCCTAATAATACATCACAAACATCAAGGGGAGAAACGTCACACAATACTGCATTCGTGAATGGCTTTATGTTGTATGGAAGGTGACATTTTTGGCTCACACAAAGATTCTGTCCTTGGTGAAGCCACCCGATGGTGTATGGTTGTGGATGTGCTGTGGTCGATAAGCCCAACTGCATCATGACCTCTGTTGAAATGAGGCTATTTTGGCTCCTGCTATCGATAATGAACTGTAGCAGGGAGCCCTTTACCTAGTGGAAGAGGTGGTCCTCCTCCTCTGGATATTTGGGTTCCTCCTTCTGGATATTCATGGTAGTGATCAGGAGCTCAGGACGAAGTGTTGTAATATGGTCAAAATTGAAAGCGCTCAAAACTGGTTCAAACCTGAACAACCGGATAGAGCTCGTCCTCCTGATTCCGGTGCCACAAACGGTTCGAAAAACGGTCGCCGTATGAGAAAGTTATGCCAAAAACAAAATCGCCCAATAACCCATAATTTTTGAATTTTTCAAAAAAATTAAAAAAAGAATATTCCATAGAATATTCCTAAGAATATTCCTTTTGGGTAGCGAATGGGGGTCTGCCACATGGCAGGTTCAGAGACTGACACGTGGCCCGAATGACATCATGGTGATGTCAACAAAGGTATGTGCGTTGTTCAAAATTTTGGTGCTTGTGAGGTTCAATTGCACGACCTCCGACACAACAGTCCTATGCCTTACCATCCAACCACAGCAGTGGATCTTGTAAGGCTTGCCAACAAAACGGTATATAAAGTTTGAATTTGTTTGGGCGGAAACCAAAGCGGGCCAACCCCGCAACATATGACCACAACCCAAAACCGTGGGCCAAACCCCTAATCGTCGGCACAAAATCCGAGGTAAACCACCAACCGTTCATATGTATTTATTATAACTACAGTCAAGTTGGTGGAAATTTTGGCGGAGCGCCAAATTTGGGCGGACCGGCCATATTTGGCGGGCCTAACTGGCTCCAACTAAAGTTAACTGGAGTTTTTCTAGGGGTAGACTGGAGAAACTTTAATGAGCCATAACTTTGGCTAGGAAAGTCCATTTTGGACGAATTTGTTTTTGATTTTGGGTCTCTTCGGCCTTCTAAATCCATTGGCATAGGTTTCATAGCCACTTGAGGTCGTTTGCAGGTGTTTTAGCTTCGTGGAAGTTCCAGGAGCCACCAGGGCCAAATCAGTTTGGGAGCTGCATTGGGAATTGTGCAGCCATTGAATGTGGAATGAAGGTCATTCCTGAAGGTTTTCAGCATTTTGGATCTATTTCTACAGATCTTTTTTCCTATTGAGGCATTCTTCTCATTGTTTAGCTTCAGGGAAGCTTTCAGGGCCACCAGGGCCATTTCAGTGCTTGAGCTGTTTGGGGGCTGTGTTCATCCATTTTTGGTGATTCAAAAGCCTATGTCTGCTATTTTCGATCTTCTGAGTCTAATGGCAGAGGTTTTAGAACCTGTTGATGTCATATTCACCTCGAAATTATCCGTGCAAGTTTAAAGGGCCGCCAAGGCCAATTGGGGAAAGTATTGTATGAGGTACAATTTCACTGTTTAGTGTTTGGGAAAGAGCATATTTAGCTAATTCCTATCTTTTGATTCTATATTTATAGCTAAATATGTCTTTTGAGACACTCATATTCTTGTATTAGACTTTGTAGAATTTTTAATACAAGAGGACAAGCCTAGTTGGAGAGGCTTGGTCCAGCAGATGTAGCCCAGAAGGGGTGAATTGCTTTATCATTTTGGTGTCTTTATTTGCTGAAGATGATATGCTGAACAAAACTGATATAAGGTGTTAAACAAAAAATATACATAACTTGCATACACACATAATCACCTATTCAGCTATAGAAAGTTATTTGTCTTATTTCGCAAGACATCAAACTTCAAGTATGTGTATGTCAAAGACTTATAAGTGTTTACTTTGCTATTTCTTTAGGTAGAGCCTGTAGAGGGCCAGGTAGCCTCTGGAACTCATCCTCTCTTTAGAGGTAACATCTCTGGTGAATGCCCCTACAATCTATCTCTGTATAAGAAATAGGAAGTTTTCACCTTTTTAGAGGTCACTTGAAGTGTATCACTCACATTTGAAATTATGGAAAATGGATACCTTTCACCCTTAAACAAGTACATTCCATTTTCAGATCAGGTAGCAATAGTGGCGTTTAGCTCCACATCAATAATCTGCTTCCCTTTGTCATTCCCCTTATCGAGTTCTGAATCAGAGTCTGAACATGCATTTGATTCCAAAGGCTTTATCTTAGCCACTAGTGACTGCTTGACCTGATACTCACTTGTGTTGTGAGTGCAGCTCTTATGGAACTCAGACTACTTTCCCGTGTCCTTCTTTGGCTTTGCAATGTTGTTCTTTTATTGCCGCTTTGGCGGGCTATCCTGAGCCACCTCGCCTTGTCTTTTTCCTTTGTTCATTAGTTTGGAGGCACCTTTCCCTTGCTTCAGATTTGCAGATCCACAGTCTCGCTTCTTTTGTTTAAACTTCTGCTCGATCTTGATAGCGTATCGGTACGCCGTGCCGAGTGAGGAGATGTCCAGGAACTCCATCTCATCCTGGATGTACCTATGTAGGTATCTACGGTATTTGAGTACCAAATGCAGCTCAGAATCCTTGATAGCCAACTTTGTTCGAAGGGTATGTAAAATATTGGTAAACTCCAGCATGTCTTGGTCCCTTCCTTACCACAACATGGTCCACTTTATGTATTTATCCTCATAACTTTTGACAGGGTAGTACTTCTCCTTGATGGCATTCTAGAAAGAATTCCAAGTGGGTGTGGCTGAAAACAGTGAGGCCGTACTTTCATCCTTCTTCTTGTAGTAGGTTTCCCACCAGTCCTTGACGTGGGGGGTGGCTTTGAGAAGAGCGAAAGTAATCTTTTCTCGGCCGGAAAATCATGAACAAAAAAAAACCCTTATAGCATATTTAACCATTTATCTATAGTGTCTGCATCTATCTGACCCTCAAATATGGGAATGTCAAAGTTAACTTGTACCTTAAAGGGTGTGGTGCTTCCAGAGTAGTTGCTGGAAGTAGATGTGTCGCCCCTAGGTAGTCGCTGAAAGATCTTAGAATAGTTTCCCATCATCGTGTTACTTTGTCACTCGAGGGCACCTTCGATCAAGATTTTGATAGGATCTCCTACCCCCTTGTCTTTATTTTCATCCACCATGGGAGGCCATCGGGATTTGTGAGGTTGGTCTTGCAAAGGTTCGACCAGTTCAAGCCCTAACTTCAATCCCGACCTCGATGGGGACATGAAAAGAAAAATAGAGAAAGAGCAGACCGCTCTGATACCACCAATCTGGATTTAAATAGGAACACAACAAATTATAGAGATAACCATAAATACAGAGATACAATAGAAATAATAATTCATTTCATTAATGTAAAATACTGAAATATACTTACAAACAGAAATGGAAATAAACTAGCTTGGGCGATGGTAGCTTATCTCTGAGGAGAGATGTGGCGGCTACATGTCTATGGACTGTCTTACAATGAGGCTCGAAGGCCCATTTATTGTTTAGAAACAATGGAAAACCATAAACATCCAAAACCATAACCCTAGGAGATGAAGCGCCAAACTATGGACCATGTTTTGGCTAGATTTGTACATTAACTTCTCGGGGTTGTAACTTTGGCATACGATCTCCGTTTGATGCGCACAATACCTTGTTAGAAAGATCTATCTGAGGAATACAATTTTTGAATGAGAAACATTGATCCATGGACCCATGTTTCTCCCAATTTTCCCTAAAAACGTCATTTAGGGCCTCAAAACAGCTCCGGAAGTTCAGGACCCAAAAAACTGCCAAAAATAGTAAATTGTGCTACAAATAAGGAAACTGAAAAACTGAAATAAACAAAGGTGGGGCTCCAAGTGGAATTGGTGGGTGGCCACCAATATTCACCTGGATCAAATATGAATGAATTGGGAAACATATTTTCTCAACCAAGTTTTGCAAGATTTTTTGGAAGCACATGATAGCAACATACAATTTCATTATGCCTAGTTATTTATTTTGTTTGATTTCACTAAATGGGAGATGTCTAAATATTTTTAGTTAGTGCAAGGAACCTGTCCCCCTATTGTAGAATCACACTTTCAACATTTATGGGCAACCACAATTTCTTGTTGAAAAATAGATATCAACATTACCATTTATATTTACAAGGAGATGCTAAGGCTGGAAATCAAGAAGCCTCTGCGCATGTTAGCTAAAGGTATTTCCAAGCACGGGAAGCTTGCACACTTCAAAGTAGATCCTCATTTATTATATGTTTAGGATGTGAGAGATACTTATTAGTGATGGGAGAAGTTCCCTTTTAGGTTGGCTGCTGAATATGTTTAGGCATATGTTGATGCATGGGAGGATAATTGGAAGCAAGTGTTAGAAGGAGAGCCAAACACATAAAATATAGAAAGCATCGAGGATAAGGAAGAACAACAAGAACATGAACAAGGAGACCCAACACATTCTACCAGGAAATTGGAGCTAAATAAGGGTCCAAAACTATAATAGTTAGAGACCCCATATGTAGCAACAACTTCATAAGAAGTCCAATCCACATTGTGTGTAGGTTTGAAGAGGACCCCAACAACATGCGCATGGGAGGGTACATCCTGTGCCAGGAAGAAGCACAAGGTGACCCATGCCACTCAAATGATGTCTTTGTCAAAATATAATATCAAGTGTATTATTGAACAATTAGACAAGAGGACGAAGGAGGCACCAGGAAAGGTGCAACAAGATCAAAACAAACACAGGAAATATTAAGCCATTTGCTCGAGACTAGTAAGTCAACCACTATGCAACCAACAAACACATAAAAAATAGGGAAAATAGAGGCTCATAGTGAACTAGTAATACTGGAGCTCTGACTAGATACATCAACCACATCTGGAGATCACCACACACTTCAGATATCACTACAAGTACTAGAGTGCTCAATTGAATAATTGCAGAAGCGCATAAGAAGTTTTAAACCATATTAATTTAATTTTTTATCAACTTTCTTTAGATAGTCTACATTAGTTGAATAGTAGTGTTACCATGGAGTTGAAGTCATGCTAGACAACTACAAAAATGGAGTTAGTACAAATGAATATGGTGTAAGAGGCATTACAACATGAGAAAATGAAGTTAGGAGATGAGAAGAAACATGTTGTGAATATAGAAGTGAGATTGCAAGTAACGACTGAATCTATATACAAATAGATTGTGAAAGATCCTATGGAGACTATACTCTAACAAAGAGTCAAGTCATTAAAATTGGGAAAGTTTTTTAGGGGATGAAGGAAAAAGTCAAGGAGCTCAAAGAATAATAGGCGCAACCAACTCCGCTTGAAGAGAAACAATGTCAAGAAGAAGAAGAAAGGGTTATTCAACCATTTCATGCATATGAAGGGCTTGGAGGATCATATATCATGATTTATGAAGACATATTGAATATTTGGACTAGGATGTTAGGGAATCATGGACCGAAAGATATTGCACAATAGATTCAAAGTATTGAAGAGAAGGCAGAGAAAGTCATCTCCCACTCAAATAGCATGCCATTGGTCGGAAAGCCGTCTGTTATAGAGGAAACAATGCAGTTGGACAAAGAAATCAAGTAAATGAGATTAACATGGTATAAATTGGCTTGAAAGGTGGAAAATATGCAAGATGAAGCACTATGGATCACAAATGAGGTTATGGATGTGAAACAAGTACCTAAGAGTGCTATCTAGAAAGTGAGCAATGCATTTCACTTGCAATTCCACTTGAAACCTCATCTAGGTTAATTGTGCATATTGCTGAGATACATACTAAGGTTGGAAGTGTGTACGATGCACTTACAACATTAAAGGAGCCAACTAAGGAGAAAATTCCTTCACTAGAGGGTGACTGGGTGACTTAGGATGAGCCACAAGTGAGTGTTGGGGGCCTATTGGGGCCAATTTTTGGAAGAAGATGTTAAAGAAATGTTGAAGTTTTGAGGTAATTCTGGGAGTTGTACACAAAAATGTGGAGAAGAAATAAGGTAGAGAGATCAGTGTGTAGATTTTTCATAGGAGTAGTGCACAAAATTGGTACAGAAAGGAGAACCATGCGTAAGGAGCAATGCACAAAGTGAATCTACAAGGAATGGTTAAGTTTGTCTGCATCTTCAAACCAATTTTTTATTTGGTCTAGATTAGCAATAATAGTCTATTCTCCCATGGTAATTATATTCTTTGGTATTACCAATGGTGTCAAAGTTGGCTTGAGACTATGTAACTATGTATGAATAGGCAAACGCTGAAGGGATTCAGGTTAGTTGGTTAGTTGGATAATTTTGGGTTGGTTTATGCATAATATTTGTTAATTCATTGTTCAAGATGTAACACTGTAATGTTATGATGCTTAGGTTGGTGATTTGGGATTGAGTGTGATCCAGATTTAAACAGGAACACAAAAAAATTATAGATATAACCATAAATATAGAGATGCAACAAAATTAACACTTCATTTCATTAATATCAGATACTGAAATATGCTTACAAACAAAATGAAAATAAGACTAGCTCTAGCAATGGTAGCTTATCTCTGAGAAGAGATGTGGCAACCACATGCCTCTGAATTGTGTTACAATGAGGCTCAAAGGACTATTTATTATTGAGAAACAATGGAAAAACCTAAACATCCAAAAACGTAACCCTAGGAGGTGAAGATCCAAACTATGGTCCCCGTTTGGGTAAATTGGTATATCAACTTCCCGGGGTCGTAACTTTGGCATACGATCTCTGTTTGACGTGCACAATACCTCATTAGAAATATCTATTCAAGCAATACAAATTTCAACTGGACAACATCAAATAATGACCCATGTTGGCTTTGGTTTTCCCAAAAAATGTCGTTTAGGGTCTCAAAACAGTTCCGAAAGTTCAGGGCCCGAAAAACTGCAAAAAATAATAAAATGGGCTACAATTTAGGAAACTGAAAAAAAGAACGAAACAATGGTGGGTGTCCAAGTGGAATAGGTCCGTGGTCACTAATATCCACCTGGATCAGAGTGACACTGTAACGTTGTACCTTTGCGCCCAACACCCATTTTTATTAGTGATAAAATATGGTTGAAGGTTGTTATGTCCCATTTTCCTATGTTTTATGATATGTTTGCATGATTTGTTAAGTATATGTAGTTATTCTAGGGTTCTACAATGCTATGAATAATTGAGGCACACCTCTTTAAAAAATTATTTTTGTTTTTCATTGGGTAATGGAGCTTTTGAGTATTTACCAACTGAGTTAGCATACGATTCATCAATCAAGCACTGTACTATGTTTGTACGCTTTCGGTTTCCATTCCCTTTGTCATCGCAAAACCTAGGTTTGGAATATACACAATGCCAACAATGTGCTACTAGATAGAGAGAAAAAACGTATAATAAATTTTATTATTGTTTCTTTTAACATATGTTGATTAAGTCATGGCTTATGTTGTTAAACTAAATGGTGTGTATTTGACTCTTCGAAGAAAGATGTGCAGAATATGTGTATGCAATAGTTCACTTTCTATGATACCTAATTAAAGTAGGGTTAGATATTTGCAATGTAGGCATGAATACAAGTCCTCAATTCTTTCTCATTTCCCACTCAAAATCCACAATCAAATATAAAATGAAACACAAAAAAAATTAAAATAGTCCAAATGAAAAATGAAAAAGAAAAACACCAAAAAATTTAAAAAATTACCTAATATCATGTAGGAAGAGAGTAATCTAAATAATCAAGTCACAATAGAATTTAGTAGGCAGGAAGGAAAAAGTTAAAGGAAAATGGTAGTGTAGTTCCACTGATCCCCAATGTCATTACATGGAATCGAGCCCAAAATAAGATTCAAGACCCTAAATATGACCCCAAATCCACTATTTTAAAATGAATTTGAGATGTTTTAAGTTAGTACAAGTTCTAATGGATTATATTTGAAGTTCACTTAAGCTTTGTGCTTAGGAATATATAGGAAAGTTTGAGGAAGATAGGAAATAAACCTTGAAAACCCCTTTTGCGGGGCTTCAAAACTCTATCAAATACCAAACGAGGTGTTCAGATTCTCTAGGATGGCATCCACATACAATTGGATAGAGATTGAAATCGCTGTCAAGACACAACAAGAGTGTTGATCAGGGTCCAAGTGTAGATCCTCAATTTTCAGCTAGATATTTTTAAATATAATCCTACAAGGAGGCCTAACTATTATTTAGAAATACTTAAAACAAGAAATCAAACCAATAAGCTTTCAAAAAATCTTAAAAAAACACACTAGGTTGTTTCCTCGATAGGGTTGCCAATAATATTTGTGTGTATTTCACCTCTCTTGCTAGATATTCCATCTCATGGGTTTTCCCAAAACCTACGAAAAATAAATAAAAGTGACTAAATGCTACTCATAACTACCCATGCATGCAAATAAATTTAAATTGACAAAGAATGACAATAGTCTCACCTTTCCCTATACATTGATGCTAGCTTGATCCTTATTTGGTTTAATATGCATAGATCTTGCTCTAATCTCCTACACCTGCATTGACAAACAAAGATCATAATATCCAAGTATCAAATCCAATACAATATTAGTGTTAATAGGATAATATCATTAAGAAAAGAAAATCATAGACAAAGAAGAATATAATAACATGGTGACAAACAATCAAATTGGCATCTTTTTAATGCCTATCCAACACTTTTCTGAAGTACCTTTTTCCATTTTCATATCACGTTATTTGTTTCCGGGAAGACTAGTGTCTACTCAGATCTACTAGTCCCACTAAGATGGGTAGCTATCTTAGAAACAAACAATTCAAAGTAACTTGTGTTTTCCTTTATGAGAGATAGATGAGAGAGAAGCAAAGAGCACCAACCTTAGTCTTTCGCTTGGCTCCTGCTTGTTTCCTCTCTCCTTTGATAGAGCTTTCGCCACTCCTTTCTCACTTGTCCCACTTCAAAGAACACCTGTAGAGTCAAAGCAGTAAAATAGCATCAAAGCATATATATCTATAACCATAAGCAATGTAGAATCAGATGTACATTAACCATACAAATGCATACATAAATACAAGATTCAGAAATATACAAGTATATGGATGAAAACTCAAATAGATTTATTGATAGAAGTAGTAGAAGAGAGGATTACAACCCAGTTGTTTGATCCAACGCCATCCTCCCAGCATGAAAGACCTCTTCACCTCATGAAAAGCTAGATCACCCAACAATACAGTGCTTCACAGAGAAACCAATAGCACTTCCTTACAAAATATAAAATTCCAGCCTGTGGATCTCTGAGATGAGGGATCCATATATAGATATTTGAAGAGGTGTGAGTCAGTTTTGGGTTTTTGATTAGTGTCACTCCACTGATAGTTCTTGGTTCCACATGGGGATTTCATTGATCTCTTACTCATCCCTGGGCGTATTCTGAGAGGCAAGTGTCATATGAGAAGTTTCTAGAAGATTCCTTGATCATCCACTTAGCAAACTGTCTTTTCAATTTGTCTATTCTCACTCATCACACCCTACAGAAGCCCTTTTCAGTATGCATCGCACCTCCTGTGTGTAGCAGGTGAGATGCATCACACCCTGACCATGGAGCAGGTGAGATGGTCCAGTTTTGACCACTCATGAGTAGTTTTTTAGGGAGAACTTCTGGGAAATGATGTAATCAGTTGACCTTGATCCTTTAGGGTTTGAAACAACACTTTTAAGGGTTTGAGAGCCCTTGGTTTATCGACATATGTGATTGGGGTTGCGGTGCCCAAATATGTCTATAACACTATCACCTATTTTTCCCATGTTGATGAAATTTTGTTCAAGGTACAATTATATTCCTATAATATTAATTATTACGTATTTATTTTTGATGCTAACCTATGAGAATATATGAGAACTATGTCTAGCAGGCTTAGGCAAGTACTCTTGAAGGATCAAAGATAGTTGCTTCATTACGCTTGTGTGTTGTTGCAACACTTTTAGGTTAGATCAACACCCTTATATCATTGCAACACCTAGATACCTCATTGTTGCAACATGGTGATACAAATCACACTATTGAAATACAAATATAAAGTCGATGTTGCAACTCCCATTGTTGTAGCATGAATACAGGGAAAAAGATGCAATGATAATTCCAAAAACATAAACAGGGTTTAGTGTTGCAACACATTGCTGCAACATGACAAAGCAATGCTGCAACTTCATTGCTACAATACAACGAAGTATAGGGCTACAAACTTTATACTGCAACATGAAAAAATCAACAGAAATGATGCTATAACACACCTAGGTTTAGTGTTGAAACATGGCTAAGCTTAATATTGCAACACATTAACAATTAATCATTGAGGATAACTACTGCCAATTAGGTACAACTACCACAGTGCGCCTTCGGTTAACCTCTAGTTGAACATTTGTCATCAACATATTTCCAAATGACCATTTGACCACCTAGTGAAGAAAGCAACAAGAAGTGGTTAGCCACCAATAAGGAAGACATGATCATAATATAAGACTGACCCAACTACCACTTGTCACAACAACTAAATGAGTAAACATTTGTCTTAAATTTTCTATTTTTTAGTGAATTATTGTAACCAAGAAGGAATGGATTGAGAATCTGAAGATTCTCATGGCTATCATTCAATTTGTTAATATAATTTAGATTAAAGTGTTGTGTATAAAACACACCACTCTGCTCGAGATAGAGGAGTGTTATCCAGGAATAGTGTCCACTCGGATGCTGCTATTCCCACTAAGATGGGTGGCTATCTTAGAAACAAACAATCA
>APFE031639821.1:6819-16878 GCA_000404065.3 Pinus taeda | reverse complement strand
TTGGATGATCATCTGTTCGTAAGTGATGTATAATTGATGTCTTTATATTCCTAAATATATCGTAGCTCGAATGGATAAAACTAGATCCAGGGTCTTCAAAACTTGTTCAATCTTCATTCGAAGTACAAGTCGATCCATGTGAAAACATGTTCTAGAGTGGAACATGGAAAAACATCGCCTGATTACTAGCCAATGATGTAAGTTTTTAACAGGCGCGTGAGAGGAATCACCAATAATGAAAATGACCCTCAAGGTACTACAATACAATTTACGTGGTGTGAAAAAGGACTTGGCGTCAAACACCACGCAAAATCTCTCGGTCGAAGGCCATTGATGTAAACCTCTCGCCGAAAGTGAGAAACTTGCCATTGAGGCATGTAAGCTTCAAAGTACTGAAAGGGTTGTTCCAAAGTCAACTTCTTGGATAATGAGCTGATGTCGACAAGAAGCGACCCGTCGCAAGAGGGCCTTAATGAATCCCACATCAATGACACGGAACGAAGCAAATGATTTTGGAGATGAAAGCAAACTGACGATACAAGGTTCAGGGTGGTGGTCATGAAGGAATGAAGCACGAATGTATTGCAGTGGGCGAGACACAGGTGAATTGTCTGAATGACTTCTCTTGTACATATTCGCGACACTGACGATGGATTGGTAGCGTTAACCCCAAAGATGGATGGTGTGACAGACCAATGGTGATGACCAGTGAACGCAACAACCCAACCCAGCATGGATGTGGAAGGAAAGTGTCATGGTCAAGAGCGACTTGCTACCAATAAAGTTTCTTCAAGTTTTCTTCCCAATTTTCCCCAGTCATTGCTAACCAGTACCTCTTTATTTTTTCAAGATTGAGGAGGATAACATATGCTTGTTCTATAATCCGCCCTTCGGGCGAACCTGTCGCTATATTTTAGCAAGCCTAGCGACAGTGAAACTCATTCTCGTCCATTTGGACGAGTTTGTCGCTATTAGGTTTTAACGAGTTTAACGACAAAGATAACTCGGTCTCTTTCAATTTTAGAGAGTCTGAGAGAAATGGAAAGGAGACTCCAAAGATTCTTTTTCATTGTATAATCCCTTAAGTCCGAAAAAGTGTAAAATTATACAAAAGGGATGAATTTTCGATAGTTTTAACGAGCCGAACAAGACAAGCGCTCGATATTTTTGTGCAATAATCCCTCAGGTGCAAAAATATTAAAATCTAGAGGAGGGATAGCACTTCCGATGCCTTTAATGAGCCAGAGAGGCCAATTGCTTGGTAATCTTTTCATATTTTACGAGTCAGGTGAAAAGAGCTTAAAGAAGACTCGTTTTCGAGGAACGAGTGATGGCTCCGGGTAGCAGCTGATTCCAGGTAAGATTTGGAATTTTCCAATCATGGCAGTGTCACAATGATGACTAACAGAATCACTCTTCACATATGTTCCTCGAAGGGGTAAACAATCATATGGGGGTGAATGATCGGCTAAAAACAAAGTGGAGGTGATGGAGAGAACACGACCAAGGCTCAAAAGCTAGCGATAAGGCATTCACAATGGTTATTTATTGGTTCATTTTTTAATGAGCTTAAACGCTGGGGGAAACATTTGCTCATGACTTATGTTTCTTTTTTAACGAGCTTGAACTATGTGCTAAAACTGCTCGTGGAGAGTTTATTTTGTAATGAGCTTGAACTCTGTGACAACATTGCTCGCAGTGATGGTCATTGAGTTTTTTGATTCACCCTTAGCATTTCGTTCTTTCAAAGATTGTACTACTTGTTCATTTGCTTCATCAAACCGATTAGAAATGAAAACACATGCTTGATAAATGAGTTAAAAAACACTAATATTTTACTTGAATTACCTGCATAGTAAATTAAAAGTGACTTTTACCTCTCATTTTACCATTTCATTTGAAATTGGTGTGATGCAGTACTTTCTGTGACGAAAGAAAAATTGACCAAGGTGAAGAGTGGCAGATCCAAGAACTTTGGTTATGGTTCTATTTTGACTGCTTTTGCCTTGGAGAGAATCCCACTGATGCAGCTGCAGTACATTTCACTTGGCCTACCTCCACCGACTGAACCACAGATGCAAAGATGGGTCGATCTCATGTCTCGGCACGTTGGTCAGCCCTATATTTCTTTTTCTAAGACCTTCTTCGAGTGGTTTGACTGTCACGAGATGGTTTATGCCAGGTTCCCATATGTTGGTATGGATTTCTGAGGTGATCCGGATTTGGTGCTGCCGGTTGGTGAGCAGTGGGGTGCCATGGGTAGTTTCTTCTAACCATATCTCTGTTCATTTTCCTTTATAATGTTTTTATATTCTTATGATCAAGACTAATCAAAACTCATGTGCTCATGCAAATGTTGGACCAGTTCGACTGGCAGTACGCCGCAGAGACCCAGCGGCTGCTCCAGTAGGAGAGGCTGTTGGGAGGGCCATCCTTCGCAACCTTGATGTGGTCGAGACTCTTTCGGTACTACATGACCAGATCGAGGGCCTTACTCTTGGTATCCCAGATGTGAGGACCGATGAGCTGCCTTTGCGGTTGCAGCGACATACCACTGGAGTGCCGAGTCGATGGACTAGGCTCTTACGCATGATTGCACAGGCGGTGACTTTTTATCACCAGCATCATTAGACTAGGGTGCCCCCTAGCATTTTGAGTTTTGGGTCATTTGACCAATTTTTTCTGGTTACAGAATATTATGCATAAACTATAAACAATTATGAAATATATTTTTGATTTTCGGAGCTTTATTTTGGTTAAGTTACATAATCCTGCTGCATATATTGATGTGATGCTTCTTTTTATAAATGTCGCAAATGTCTATCTAACACATAATTTGCCATTGAGTCTATTAATGTGTTTTAACTTCTAGAAATATGTTGATATTGGATGAAATCGCATTATCTTTCCAAAATTTTGACCCTTAGGAACATGCGATAGATAGCTGGATTTCGTACAGCATAGATGCCGGTGAGTTGTAGAATGACGAGCTGTGAGTCTATCCTGGCGACAAGTTGGCATATGCCATGTGTGATGGCATCAGAAAGGAGTTCTATAAATGCGTTGTACTCAACGATATTGTTAGTAGACCAACCAATACACACTCCTCTGAAACTTACTAACTCGCTGCTGGGATTGAAAATGGCCCATGCCGCAGAAGACAGGTTTCACAAACTACGACTTGCTCTGTTGGCATATCCAACGAATGATTCTAGTAGGTTCGACATTTGCAATGAATGCAAAAAGTGGATTATTTAACCAAACTAAATTCTCTTGGCGAAAACAAAAATGTAACAAAAGCATGAGGATTACTATGCTAGATCAAGCATAGTAATGCTTGAGGTACAACTCGTTGCGAGGTTGCGCCAGTGGAATCCCATCATAGTCCATCAACTCGTAGGCTCCTTTTGCTAATACTTGTTTAAAAATATAGGGACCCATCCATAATGATTTGAATTTCCCTACTCCCAATTTATCAGATTCCTGGTCGTAAAGTAAGACCAGGTCACCTTCTGAGAAGACGCGAGGTTTGACATTCTTGTTGAACTGTGCTTTGACTCGCTTCTTATGAGCTTCATTAGCCGAAGGTACATCACGACGGGTTTCATCCAAATGGATTAGTTCCAAGAAACGAGCCTCTTCTTCTAAGGTCCCAGGGAGGAGGTCAACTGCGAGTTTGAGGGACGAGATTTCACATTGAACCGGTAAGATTGCTTCCAGACTGTACACCAATTGAAAAGGTGTGAATCCGGTTGCATTTCTTACCGATGTCTGGTATCCCCATAAGGCCGAGTACAGGATTAGGTGCCAATCCCGCTTGTGGACTTCGATCATCCTTTGTAGCATGCGCTTTAGGACTTTATTGATTGCTTCAACTTGTCCGTTAGCTTGCAGATAGTACAGAGTAGAGCTTTCGTGGGACAGTCCTAATTTGGCAGCCAACTCAACCATCATGTGATTGCGAAAATGCGATCCATGATCTGTGACTATGGCCTTTCGAACGCCAAATCTGGAGACTACGTGATTGAAAAAGAAAAGGGCAGCTATTTCGCCGCTGTTGTTTAATGTAGGCATCGCCTCAGCCCATTTGGTAAAATAGTCCACCGCGACTATTATGTACCCATGCTCCTCGGTCGAGGTGGGGTTACATGTCATGAAATCTATGCCCCATTTGGCGAATGGCCCAACAACTTCTACTGGTTGCAACGGTGCGGGTGGTCTTCTGGTTTTGTTATTGAAAATTTGGCAATCATGGCAACTTCTAACTGCGTTTATGCAATCTTTGAACATTGTTGGCCAGAAGTATCCTGCTCGTAAAAGATTTTTTGCCGTAGCATAACCGGATTGATGCCCCCCCACGTGCGCCTGTATGGTAGTCATTCAGGACTTTTTCGGCCTCCTCAAGGGTGAGGCACCTCCGTAGAACTGTGTCGATACCACAACGGTAAAGAGTATCACTGAAAATTACGTAGTCTTTTGCTTGGTATCGAATACATCTTTGTTCGGAGCATGAGGTATTAGACCTATATGTTTGTGTCTGGAGATAAATGATTATATCTCTGTACCACAGTTCGCTTGAAGATATCAGAAACAAGCTTTCATCCACGATTGCTTCTTCGGATGTTGCATCGTTGGATGATGATGGGAGATCGCATAGTAACTCCGTGAATACCAGGGCTTTCTTTGATTTGGATTTTTTGAATTCCAAATCAAACTCTTGTAGAATTGCTATCCATTGAATATTTGCCCCACAGGAACTGTCGCGACAATATGTAAGTCGTGGGGTTGCAATCTGATAAAATGGTAGTTTTCCTGAAGAGGAGGTAGTGTCGAAATCTCTGTATCGCTTGAACAGCCGCGAGAGTGAGCTTTTCACCGTAGGAGTATTTCATTTCCGTATCATTTAAGTTTTGGCTTAAATAATATATAGGATGTTCGATTCCATTGTCTTCTTGAACTAAAACCATTTCTATGGTCGTATCTGCTGCAACCAGATACAGGTTAAAGTCTTTTTGATAATCAGGAGCATACACTAACGACGCTTGTATTAGAGATTTCTTTAAAGCATCAAAGGAGGCTTGCGCGACTTGGTCCCAAACGAAGGGTACTTCCTTTTTCAATAGACGAGTATAACCTTTAGCTAGTTCGACGTAATTTGGAATGAACCTCCTGAGGAAATTTTTTTTCCCTTGGAGTTTCTGAATCTGAAGCAAGTTTGAAGGTGGAGGCAAATCGATGATTACCTGAACCTTGCAAGGGTCGAGACGAATCCCATCCTTTGAGACGACGAAGCCAAGTAAACGACCAGAACTGACACAAAACACACATTTGTGGGGGTTGAGTCGTATCTTGTAGTGTCGGCAACGTAGAAATATTGCTCTCAAATGGCGCGGATGATCGGTCCGCTTTCGTGAATGAGCTGGGAGATCATCAAGATAAGGTTGAACGATGTTTTTGATGTCATGGAAAGCATAGTTCACTGCTCTCTGAAAAGTTGCCCTTGCGTTCTTCAAACCAAAGGGTAGCTTACGTTATGCGAATGTGCCCCATGGAAAAATGAATGCAGTCTTTGACTGGTCCTGTGGGCAGATATTTATTTGATTATACCCAGAAAATCCATCCATAAATGAAAAGATTTCGCATCCGGTGCATTCATCAATTATCTGGTTGATAAAGGGTGTAGGGTAGTTGTCTTTCAGACAAGCTTGATTTACATCCCTGTAATCGACACACACTCTAATCGTTCCTTGTTTTTCATCACAGGAACAATATTTGATACCCAATCGGTTAGAGGAACAAGGTAAATGAAACTAGAGTGGAGGAGTTTTTCAACTTCCGCCTTGATGGAAACGACTTTCTTGGGGTGCACCTGCCTTAGCCGCTGTTGTACCGGTTTGACATCTGGATACATCTTAATTTCGTGTTCAACTATGCTCGAGTCGATACCTAGCATTTCATCGTATGAACAAGCAAATACATCTCTAAACTCGCCAAAGAGAGTGGTATATATTTCCAGTTCGGAAGAAGAACAAGATTTTCCAACATGAATATTCTCTACAACATCTGTTTTTGGTCGAGATATTTATGGAAGTAGTCTCTTTGATATTGGATAGGTTTCTCTCGCAATCCACCGTGTTTATAGTATTCGTCAGAAAGTCAAATACTGAAGGATGGTGTAGGTCGTCAGAATTATCTTCTTTCCAAGTCAGAAGATGGGAACGATGGTGGTAATCTTCCCATGGTGCCCCATAAATCATCATCGATTGAATGATTCCTTCGTCTGTAGAGTGTATTTGCAACCAAGGATCTGAAGGGGTGCCATATTACTTAGACCTATCTATCCAAACGCTCGAGGAGTGTTGACACGAGTTTGCCTCCCATACTGAGAACATTGATTGCTATAATATTTCCAGTAGGGTTAGAGGAAAAACTTGCAAATGATCCACTTTTATATCGTTTTTCGACATCTTTTGAATGGAAGATATCATATTGCAGGTTCCTACATTAGCCACTTCTGCCAAATTTGTAGGAGGCGGTAGGGTAAAAGTTCCCATTAACATAGGGTCTTTTAGTAGGCCTACTCCGATATTATGAAGCATGCTAGGGCTTCCACGGATCATCGAAATGCTTCCCGTAACTTGAAAAATGTTGGGAGAAAAGTTTGTTGGTCGATGATTTTAATTCCTCCTTGGGAAGGAAATGTGATTTTCCTAAAGTAGGTCGACACAACAGCTGCCATGGCATATATCCAAGGTCTTCCCAGTAGGATGTTGTAATCAAGATTCCCGTTGATGACTTCAACATCGATTTCTACTGTTTTGCCCCCCAGTTCGATTTGCAAGTTACTTAGTATCCCATACGGGTGTATTTACGTCCATCAAATGCTTTCAATGTTGTTGATGATCATGACAAGGACAGAGACCCTAGAGTTTTCCAGCAACTCATCGACATGATACATGTGGATGCCCCCTCATCAATAATTGTTCTATGAACAATTTTGTCGAGGGCTTTCACTTGAATGAGGAAAGCTAGTTGGGCTGGTAACTAAGGGTCGTATCCTTTATGATTAAAAGATACAAGATTGGAATCCGTTGGGTCAATCCCACCTATTGCTGATAATAAAGCCTGCTTTTGGGAGGGGCAATTTTGTAGTACTTCAAGATTCGACATCGCGGATGGTGATTGAGCTAAATCCTCCACTATATTATAGTGCTGTGTTGCTCGGGCACGAGGATTAAACGTCGATTTGTGTACTAATCCCTTTGGCGGTTTTATTTTTACTTCAGGAATGATGGGTGGCACGACTTCTGTTGAAGTCGTTGTTGAACTACTAGGTTGATCGTTTTCCTTGTTGTTCAACATCTGTGGATTCCCGTAATCTTTACTCCTTGTTGTTATTAGAGCATCATTCAGTTGCTTCGAGACTGACAACATTAGCACTTGGGACGGGGAAGAATTTTCGCTATCAACCAGATTTGTTCCTAGGTTTGGAAACAGATCAGTTAGTACAACTGAGGTTTTTGAACTTTTGAAGAATTTTCTAAGTTCTTCTTTATATGGACACTCTCGGGTCCAATGATCCTCCTCACATATACTGCATGGATTTTTGGTTTTGCATTCCCAGAAGGGTTCGCAGAGGATTTTCTAGGAGAAGAGTCTCCCTGGTTTTTCTTCTTCCCTTGTTTTTTCTTCTTGCCTCCTGGCTGCTTGGTTTCTTTGCCTTTGTCTGTTGACACGACATTTACTTCCGAGGCTAGAATTTCCTCATTTGCATCTTGACTCAAAACCGTGCGGGCCTTTTTCGATGTGGCCTTTGCGGTTTTAGTGCTTGTTGTACCTATCACACCATTGCCAGCATGAGAGTCTTTGTTTGATTTAGGATGCGGAGGAACGAAGAATTCTGGTCTAGGAGCGTCAGGGATTTTATCATAGAGCATGCCAAACTGAGTATAGATCAAGTCTAGATATTGTGCACAAGAAATAACTTGCTCTTCAGTGATGACTCCCCCCTTTGCGACATCTTCTGTAATAGCAAGTAACAGTGACTTAATAAACCATTCAGCCAATAGCTAATGAGGAACATATGTTTTTACCATTCTATGATGACGCCACTACTCATGAATATGATCAGATATGTGAGTGGCTGTCATTTGTTTGAAATTGGTAAGCAACTCAGTTCCTGTTTTGTACCTGATAGGTAACTGGAAATGGGTTAAAAAGGTTGTGGCTAGGGTACTGAAGTTATCAAATGAAGCTCTAGGTAGTGCGATATACCACTTTGCTGCCAGACCAGTTAACGTGCGCTGAAAGAGGCGAAGCCGAATTGAATCATCATTGAGAGTGTTTGACGAACACCATAGGTCATCACATGATTCGATGGATCTTCACCCAGATTTCCATTAAATTTAGGAATATCCGACGGAAGTTTATGTGGAATCCCCGGCCATCAAGGGGCGTAGGCAATTGGATCGTTCGTTAGTCGACTTAGATTTGGTAACTCTAGAGTTGCCACGAAGGGAAAATCTTGATTCAGGCTTGGTTGAGCATACCCAGGATAAGACAGAATCATTTGAGCAGTCGGTATTTGCATACCAACATAATGAATTTGATGTTGGTAACTTTGGTAAGGTTGATGGGCATAACCATTATGATATGGTTGATACGGCTGCCCATTACTTGCAAAGAATTGTTGCTCATATCCTTGGTAAGCCTGCTGGAATTGCGGTTGTTGGTATTGAACCAGCCATGGTTGTGAAGCCATGGACTGTTGTCCAGTACTGACTATTTGACCAATATGGGGATTGGTGTTCCCCGTTTTAACCTGTGCCATTCCACTAGTTGGTGATTGTGGTTGTGTCGGGGGTACAAGAGATTGTTGTATTGCAACCTGCGAAACTTGAGGTTGACATACAACTAGTGACGCTTGTACTTGCGATACTGCCACAATAGCCGGTGTAGTGGGGATGTTTGTCATAGGTGAACTTTGTTGTATTGAGCATACAACTCTTGGTTGTTGAGACAGGATTGGTACCCAACCGCTAGTTGTGATTCCAGCATAACCCAAATTTTTTTGCGAACTCACGCATGATTTTCCTTCCGAGGAAGACAATGAAAGGGTATACGACCCTCCATACGACGGCAATCTAGTGCTCAAAGGAATAATTTGCCTTTGGGGACTGGTTTGCCCAAATTGACCTTGCAACGGATCAATTTGTCGAGACTCAACGTAAGTGATTCCAGATATAATTCCGGACGAACAAATGGGAATAGTCCATACTTTCGAAAAAGTCCTAGGATGGATTGCATCAATCGATTGAAAGCTGGTTGGGACAGATGGCACGCCGGCGAACATTGTCGGAATAGCAGAAGGAGCTTCCGCTGTTGCTGTGTCGGGTGACATAGTCCTTGATGTTCACGGTTGTTCAGACATATTAAGTCTATCCAAAATATTCCTCAGCGATTCTTTAGGAACTTCCGAGGGTGGGTGAATATTTTCTGATGACGAAGGATACAGGGCGATCCTAGCTCCAAGTTGCATTGAAGTGCTAGCTGAAGGATCTTCCACAATCTCTTCTATGGCAATCAATCCAGGAGGAAGAGGTAGACTGTCAGGTCCGTAAAATATTTCTGGTGCCGAAGAAGATGTAAGTTCTGTAGCAGCAGACGGTTGGGGAGTAACACCTTCCGAATCGGCTGCAGACAGAGCCGGTTCAGGAATAGAAGTGTTAACCGTCACACTAGGATCAGTTGTAATGTCCTTTTGCTGTTGCGGAACTACTTCTGTAGAGGCAGGGATTCCAGAAATGTTTGGAGTAACCAGAGTCTCTGAGGATGTTGGAGTGCTTGCTCCAACCAACCTAGGGGACTTCAATACGGTTAAACGAGTTCGCTTTGTCCGGAATGGTTTTGCTTCCAGAGTCAACAACGGTTGGCTTGTGAGTCTCCGCGAACGACGGGGGTTTGATTGACTTTCTTCCACGATTGCGGATTACTTGATCAACTCAAAATAAAAAGGGAAAAATGTTTTTCAAATTAAATGAATTTTAGACACTTTGACAC
>APFE031639816.1:28572-77891 GCA_000404065.3 Pinus taeda | reverse complement strand
CTTGGAAAATGTAAATTTGAGCAAAAGATCTCTGAATGATTATGTGGAACTATGTAAAATTGTCCATACAAAATCCTCTTATATATATCAAACATTCTTTCTTAAACCCTTAAGACAAAGTCTTTAAATAGGAAGGAAATTCAATATAAAAAAATATTCACCACTCATAAACGATAATAGAGTGGTTCGGTTCTGCTTGTATCAAAAAAAAATTACAACTCAAAATTAAATTACACACCCAAAATCAAAAATGATGGGCATGGAAACCCATGACTTGAAGCTAAGAGGGTTTAACCCCAAAAACCTAATACAGTTGAAAGGAAAGGAAGATTTACTTCAACTATGAACTAAGATCCATTATGAGTACAATATCGTAATGGTACGAAGACCCATAACCAAAAAAAATTTAGAACATGGTAATCCACATTACTCGAAGGCCGGGAAAGGAACAGAACCATGACCCCAAGACCAGACTTCGGAGGGGAGCTTTGCTTTTGAGCATTCATATTCGAGTAGAATGAGAACCCTGACATAACATGGCAAAACACAACAACATTATTAGCAATGTGGTAGCAAACAAGCACTGTAACATATGATACTTAAAACTAAACCATGAAACCATGTACCTAGTTAGGGTTGTGACCATAAGACTCCTCCTTGAAGCAGAATTTATCACAACCTTCTCTGCATGCCTGGCAACTGTGAACATAATCATGGTAGGAACAGATAAAGGGAAAAATTGTGTATTGGAAAATGAATTTTAGAGTAAGGAAGATGAACCTGTGAGAGAACTGGAGCTATGGGTCGGAGCTAGGAGTCTCTGCTAGAATGAACGCAAATGCTTAAAAACAACCCTCAAACAATGGACCAAAAGGATAAGGATGCGCCCATCGCTGTTGGATCGTGTATTGTTTTTTAGGACCGTCGATGGAGGGATACTCTCGAGGTGGTAACAACAAAGAGCCCAGAACCTTGCTCCCGCCAACTCACGGGTAGCCTCGTTTGCCAAATTAGGACTCCAATTCATTAGCTTTGTACTATATCATGATTATTTGCATTAATGTATATTGAATTTTATGTATGTCAATAGATTTAAGTTATAAACTCGGAGCAGAAGCCTGCATTGCAATTGTGACATGTGTATTAAATGAATTTGATGCGATATGTATATATTTTGACATAGTATAAACATATTACAATCGTAAAAAATTTTATTTACTTTCACCTTATTATATTAAGTTTTATGTTAGGGATGTGACGTACCCTAGACTGATCTACAGACTATTGTAGACTAATGGTCGTTGCCTAGAAGTATGAACTATACCAAGTTTCTGTAGACTAATGGTTGTTTCCTATAAATACGAACTATACAAGGTTATATTATCTTATAAATGGATCTTTATATACCTATACAACATAGTTGTTATAAATGCAGAGAGTTAGAAGACTTCTATTAATTAATCATGTTTGTTGGGAAAGTGAGATATTAATGGTTATAATGTGAAGTAAGGATGATTGCTTTCATTTCCAATTTAGTAAAAGTGGCATCTTATTTATAATTCATCAAATAAATCATCCTTAATTTTGTTAGGACATATATTCTTTACTATTTATGCCATCCCCATTCACATAAAAATAATAATTTTGTACTAGTTGATATGCTTGAATAAATTGAGTCTCATAAACTATTAGCTATAAACAAAGATCTAATTTTCCTGGCTAATATATTTGAATAACCCAATTCTTTAGTTCTCATTTGATAGAGTTTAGAACAATATAAATATAATATAAATATATATATAAATGATTACTCTCATTATATAATAATATTTTCATTTAAATTATAGATTTTAAAAAATATTTTAAAATTCTAAAAAATATTAGATAAATCAAATAAAATAATTAACAAATTTCATTTTTACTAATCAAATTTCAAAATATTTTTAAAATTTAAAATCAAATTAAAGACAAAGATATGTGAGTGTCAAAACCCAACACATCATAAAGTAATAGTTGATTGCAGTCATTTTAAATGTCCCATTGAGATGGACCTTTCAATGTCGGTTAATGGACAATTTGCAAAGGGGTCATATATCAAAATTCTTTCGTGTAATCAATGAAATCATACGCATTTATTAACGGACCTAAATCCCCTTCCATATGTATGTGAGTTAAAAAATATATGACCATTTACATTTAATATATGACGATTCCACGCATTTGCTATATGACCAATCAAATTTAATATATGACCATTCCAAATGTATATGTATGAATAAATGTTCGTTGTACTTTGTATTTTATATTAAATGTATATGGAAAACAAGAAGGGAGACATGGTCAAATATGATTAATTTTATCTTATCGAGAAATTATAATATTTTAGGGTTATTTTACAAATATACATTGTAATAATAATAAAATTATTTTTAGTTATTAAATTTGATAAATGGAGATGTTTTATTATTTGTATTTTTAAAATAAAATTTGAATTCTTGCTAAATTATTTGGTCAGAAATCTATTTTTATATTGAATCTGTTATTTCTTAATTGGAAGTATTTAATTTAGATATAAACTGAATTAATACTTATAATTATTGATTAAAAGAAAATCTATATATTAATATACTTTTATATATTTACTTTGTAAATATTAATATCGTGTATTAAATTTGTACATTTTGATTTTGGCTATTTTTTCTTTATATTTGATTTATCAATAAAAGAATATTAAAGATAGTATTAAAATAATTAAAGTTATAAAATGTCTTTATTTTTTATTTATAGAGAATATAATTAATTTTATCAAGTTTTAATAATCAATTGAATTTATTTAATTAAATAAAGGTCATGCTCTTAATCTAGTCTAACTAACCATTTCTCAGTCAAAGTTAGCCGTTGGTCAATATAGTCGTTACCTAGTCAAGAAATATAGCCATTGGATGTTCTGCTATGACTATTTACTATGCAAGCTAGATCTGATTCTTCAACTTGTCCTGACGATGAACCACACTGGTTGGTTCAAAACACGTCGACAAATGCCCTATCATGTGATTTACGACGAAATACTTGTCTCATAATACTTGATATGGATCACGGAAGCCTAAATTCAACAATTTAAATTCTTTTTTTCCATAACCAAAATTGAGAAAAAAGACTTAATGTTTTCTCTATATCTTATTTTCATAATCTAAATTCAATAAAAATAGACAGAAGAAAGAAGCAAGGGGGTCAAAAGAGAGGGTTTGAACGCTAACCCACCCTTAGGTGAGGGAGAGCACTCCCTTTCCTTGCTTCACTACACTCAAGGGCGGTCGGACCTGTCAAATAGCTAACAAGCCAACTAAACTAAATAGTTAGTCCGAAAAGCATGTCCACTTGACCTTTTCAATAGTCAAGCAAGCAAGCAAATTAGCTAACCAACCAACTCTCTATAGGCAAGTCAATAAGCAAGCCAGTCAGACAATCCTGTAAGCAAGCCACCTCAATATCTGTCTAGCACGCAAACTAGCTATGCCTTAGAAATAGGACTGCCAATAAGTGAGCGAGTAAGCTGACCAGCTATTCTGAAACTAGCAGGCAGATAAGCTAGCAAGTCATCAAGCCAACCTATGAGTAGGCCTCAAGCCAACCAACAGAAGCATTGTCCAGGATCACAGCTTCTGGGAAATCAGGAATGGAACTCAAGCTCTCTTCTGGGAGGATGCCTGGCAGCAATCCCCGAAATTAGACACCCCTATCCTCCAACCTTTAAAGCTAATGAACCAAACTGAGGGCCATATCAGAGTCAACCATTATTGGGACCCATCCAGTGAAGACTCGGAGTGGAGAGAGTGGAAAGTTTTTAACCTAGCCCACAACGAAGCACCACAAGAAGCCATCCAAGCTTTAAACCAACAAATCCTCAAAAGAAAGATTAGAATAAATGCTGAAAATGACAAGCTCAGATGGGAACCGAAAGGTAATGGGGAGTTCTCGCTTAAAGAAGCAAGGAGCATCATAGAAAGAGAAGAACAGCCCGACACTGTGCCCTGGGCCGACAAAGTCTGGGACAATTTTCAATGGCCGAAAATAAGAACTTTTCTATGGCTTCTTATGCAGAAGAAAACTCTAACTTGGGAGAACCTTCTGAGAAAAGGATTTCAGGGACCTTCGAGATGCCCTATGTGCCTGCAGGAGGAGGAAACGATGAATCACCTTTTCAACTCCTGTGAGTGGGCGTCCCAACTTTGGCTATGGATGGAAGCAATACTGGAAGATTCAGATCGGAACAGGGACTCCATTCAAGGTTCTATAACCAACTGGAGAAGGAATTTCTCTAGGGTTAACAGAGTGGACAGCGTATGGAAATGCACCCCGGGATTCATAACATGGACAATATGGAAAGAGAGGAATCGACGAATCTTCACAGAAGAGATCCGTAACATTGATTGTGCAAAAGAATCCATAATTATCAATATCAAACAACTGGTACAAGCAAAATGCAAAATTGATTCAAATGATAAACCTACGGGACAGGACTTACGCATTTTAAAGAAATTTCAACTGGAAGCCTCTAGCAATTCTCCTTCCGGGGGAAACAGAGCTCATCCCTCTTCACAACTTCACAGTTGGCAACAGCCACCGGAAGACTGCCTCAAATTGAATTTTGATGGAGCTTCAAGGGGTAACTCAGGTATAGCAGGAATCCGAGGCGCCATCAGAAATCATAAGGGAGATATTATCCACATTTATTGCAGGTCGTTGGGGGAATGCACGAACAATGAAGCCGAATTCGTCGCGCTGGAGCAAGGCCTAAAGATTCTCAGATCCTTTAGACAAGGAAATATCATAGTGGAGGGGGACTCTTCCTTGGCAATCTCTGCGGCAAAACGCCTTCAAGCAGGAACACACACCAGTAAAGTAACCAAACATTAGAGACTGGCTAAGGCCACTGAGAGTATAGCGGAATTGTTAGCAGATCTGAGAGGCATTGTCTTTCAATCAGTCAGAAGAAAGGCAAATGGTTTGGCTGACTTCTTGGCAAACCACGGTGCTGACACACTGCACCTCATCACGAACAGCTATTGGCAGGACGTGACCTGCCCAATCCTCAAGGTAACATGTGCACAGCTGGCAGAGAAGGACTCTATCCAAGCCGATTCATCCTAAGGGGTAACGGCTCTAGGATCAGGCACCGAAATGGGGAGAGTATCGGCATCAACAGTAATCATCACCACAGCAATGGAATGACAGGACGACTAGGACAGGGGATTTCCCGGCGGTGACATGCCAGCACAAAGATCGATCATTACAGATCGATTTATCGAACCAACTACATCAGCAATGTCCAAATCAGAACATTTGGCAGGTACTCGCATGGCAAGGCACCTACAGCATTTATGTCAACCCATAAAGAAGTAGAGTGGATCGAAGCTCAGCACAGGAGGGACCATCATGCTGAAAAACAAAGCACATCCGCCACATCCAATAACTGTAACAATCGATCTACCGTACAGCACACTTGGCATAAAGTTAATCAAGTCATGAGCAGCCACTCCCTCTATGATTTAGCCTGCAACGGCCTCGCCTGTGCGAACCTAACTCCTATTTATGGCATCTGTACCCCAATCTTGAGCGTGACAAAGGCCATCCTCAGGCGTTTTCAAATTCGGAGCAGCTATAAAATAAGAATTGTAGCCCCTGTTTTTCCCACAACCTATCCAGAAAGGGTAAAGAACAAGTTTGTAATCGATAATTGCTGCAATGGGAGAAAGTATAGAGAGACAATCATGGACGCGGGTGGCAGTCGTTGCGCTGCAGCTAATCAGGGCCTCTCTGAGGCGCAGAGAGGGTATGAAACCCGAGCTACTGCCAAGCACAAGCGCAAGATGGAGGAGCTGGAAGCCAAGGTCAAGCAGGAAGAGAAAGGACGCACGGAGGAGGATATTGCTGCGGAAGTAGACTGGATGAAAGATCCGGGCACCCCTTCTAAGAGGGCCACTCAGTTTGTGAGGACCAAAGCGGAGAGTTGGCGCACAAAAACGCTCATTGCCAAAGCGGTGGAGTCAGTTGAAAGGGAGAGGTAGAACGTGGTTACCGAAGTGAACCTGATGGAAGCACAGATGGCCAAGATCCTCGACTACAACAATTCGATGGACAACCGCATTACCAAGGTGCAGGATGCCATTCATATCGTCGACTGAAAGCTTACTCTGTTAATTCAGCTGCTGAAAGATACTATCAACCATGGCCCTGGTACCCCTCAGCCCACCACTGCGACTGTGCAGGGTGAAAATTCGATGGCAGCAATGCAAGCAAGGGTGGACACCCATTTCACACAGATGGGCCTGGACATCATCGGTTAGATGGGCAAGTTCATCTAATCTTGGCTCCTGTTTCTTCTTCTCTTTTGTGGCCCTTTCTATGTGTTCTCGGTCCTTTTTGGCCTTTTCTTGGAATACCTCTGTCAATGTCTCGGTCTGTAATGTCTCGGCAGTTTCGAAGTTTAAGAATAAGATCAGCCAGAGCTGCCCTGCGTGGTGTGCTTCAGGCAATTTAGTCATGGTGGTTAGCTCTTCCCTGCTCACGATCTGCCACGGCAGATGTTTTGTACTTTATTTTGTTATATAATATAATACTCTGACTTACAAAAAAAAAAAATTGTTAGTAATAAAAATACAAATCTAACTAAACTAAGGAAGATAAATTTGTAAATAGAATGCATAGTTATTGTTAGCAACTTAATTAAAATCTCTTTCTCTTGAAATTTCCTTTCCAATTGAATACTTATTGGATCATAGAAATCTTGATGGATTTTTATTAATGACTGGGAAATGTTCAAAAGAGGAGATGAAAGGACAAATTGTGGATATGAAATTTTACATTCAAATGTCTGGAAGAAACTATTAGTGTTATGTGTAAATGTTAAAGTATTGACAATCTTCCATGAAGGAAAAATTTCCAAATATTTTTCAAATGAATTAATGAAAAATGGATGGAAATATTTCAAATGAAATGGAAAATTATTAATTAAATTGGATTGGTAGCATATTTCTAAAAATGCATTCTCTTGTTGATATTGCCTTTGAGAAGATAAAAGCTTTTGATAAAACATTAGCATTGATTGAAATTGAAATTGAAATAGCTTTTGATGCTCTTGATTATAATATAAAACTTCAATTTTCCAACAGGGCAATGCATTAATTGAATGTTTGATAGTAAAGTGTTCAATATGCCAGCGTAAAGTATCAAAAATCTGAAAAATAAAATTAGAAATAAAATATGATTTTAAACAAAAGAAGTGAAGAAACAAAAATAAAATGAAAGTCATATTGTTACAACTAATATTACAACACAATTGGGATTGTTTTGAAATGATTTTTTTTTTTCACAAGGATTGGCCAGAATTATGGAATTTGAGTGATTTAGAATTCCAACTTGTGAATTAGAAAGAGAATTATGATGATGAAAAAGAATGAAAGCTTGATCATGATATGAATCATAAATTGGAATGTTTTCTTGAATAGTGAAATCATGAAGATAATTTTTTATTTTAGAATGAGGATTAGTTGGAATAATTTCTAAATTGAAAGGTTCCTCATTCTCAGAAGTTATTTGAATTTTATCATGAGGATTCTCTTGAGAAGAATAGAAATCAACATCCTCAATGTCAGAGTAATTATCATAAATGTCTTCACAAAATTTTCTAGAATTCCCATCGATCTCATCCAATATATCAAAACAAGGAGGAATAAAAATTTCATGTTCATTAATATCAAAAGAATGATCAATTATTGTTTCTCTATCTTGATAAAAATTTATTGGTAATTCATTTTAATCATCATTTTAATTTATGAAATATCATTAATACCAAGAGGGAAAAAATTACCATCATTAAAAATATCAGGATAAAGTGAAAAATGTGAATACGAAATAATGTATTTAAAAATGTCTCTGTTTGAGAATTCTTGTACATTATGCTCATTGTAAATTTCAGATTCTAAATCATTCCTTTGTGTGCTTATGCTTTCCCGAAGAAGACTGTTTTGCTGCTCTGATTTCGGCATTTATTCATCATGGAAAAATTCATAAATTTGTACAACAGTTTGCATTTTATTATTTACTTTGATTACTACTTGCACTTGCTGATTTCCAATTTGATTTTCTGAATTTACCTCAAAGTAGCTTTCAGATTTCAAGACAACTCTTTCTCCAAAATTGTTGTTGTTGACTTTTTGCATTTGATTAGAAATATTTTCCAAGCTTTGTGAAACTACTTCATCACAATTTATTTGCACATCAAAATTGGAATTTTCATTTATGTTGGAAGGGGATGGAACAAAGTTGAACTAATTTCATATGGATTAGGAATGGAAGGAAGAGAACAAATATATTCAAACAAATCTAGTGATTCTTCTTTCATAGGTTTATCTTTGACATTAAATTTTAAACAATTCAAGTGAAATCGAATATTAAAATCTCTAGCAGACTCATTTTCTTTTCATAGATATTCAATTTCATCATATACCTGATCATAATTATAACTGTCAAATCTACAAATGAAAATTGTAACAAATTGATCCCAGTTGTGAATTGAGGCAACCAAAAGAGTTCTACACCAGTTTCTGGCTTCTGCCGCAAATGTGAGAGTAAAAATTCTGCATAAAATGCCTTCATCAATTCCTTGAAAATCATAATTTGAAACATTTTGAATAAATTGAAGGACATGATTAAAAGTAGAATACTTTTTCTTACCATTGAATTTTACTTGAGACAAGAGTCTTACCACTTTGGGTGGAGTATTAGAAGATGCACGTCCATGGATACAACTCCAAATTGTAAGTTTAAGAGGAGTCATCATGATTAAATAAAATGTTGAAATTGAAAAGACTCCAACAGACAACAAGTTTCAGGCCCTCCTTCTAGCGCCAAAATGTTGAAGCCTCGAAAATGGCTACAACAACATGGGGGATGACCACCCAGTCCAGACCGTAAAGCAGCTCCTTTTCCGTTTGGAATGTTGGTTCTGACTGGTTCAACTAGGTCTAGTTACCTTCTCTCAATCTTCAATGGCTTTAAAATATGACTTTCATTCACCAATGGAAAAGAGATATCAGATCAACCTTCTTGCTGATCAGGTAAGAAAGTGATCCTTAAGCTGATTTAGGGCTCAACCAATCCACTACTAAAGTTTGCTTCTTTGGGAAGAGGACTTAAAAGAATGTAGAACTTAATCTAAATGCAAACTTGTTCTAAGATGCAAGCAAAAGAAACTATCTTAATCCTATCTCAATTAGGAAGATATAGATCTAACCCAACTAAAAGCAGGTATTTATAATATTGGGATTGAAATATGTCTTGTTTATAATGAATATCATGTTAATGAAATAGTTCAATTAATTGACATTATGGATAGCAAAACACATCCACTCAGGAAGAAGTTCTCAGAATAATCTTGATCATTTAATTAGTAATTTGAATTATTAAACAATAATATGCGGAAGGAGTTCACAACATATCACTATTTATTCATCCAACATTAAAACACAGATTTATGAGTAAATATTTAGTCAGAAATTAGAATTCAACGCATGAGAGAAGAGATAAATAACAACATAAAATAGAGGCAAATTACCCATACCGACAAAAGTGCACAAATATGTAAGTAAATTGACACAATTCTTGTTATTATAAATGAAACTAATATTTAAAACAATAGTATTCGAAATACCAGTTTATTAAATCCATTTCTTCAGCTCCAGTCTCTAATATTCCTTTACAATGCTTGAGCTTCTGCTTTCAAAACCAGAGCTACAATAGTGCAAACTCTGTCAATTATACATAACTCAGAATGTAGAAGAAAAACCTCAATAATCTCCAAATCTGAGATTCCACTCCTCCCACCTACAACTCCAAATCCTTATTACAACAGTGCTTTTAGAATTGTAGAGGAGAGCAGCCTCTATTGCATTCTGCAATCTGTTATTTATAATATTTGCAAAGGAATTCTTGAGATGAAAGTTTGTTGAAGAAAATCTGCCCAATCACTTTTATTTGCTCAAAATTTCAATTTTTTAATTGTTGGAGCTTTCTCATTGGTTGAGATCTTTTTCTCCATATCCCTTCTACTATTTTCTTGCAAAAAGAAATCAAGATAAATTAAGATGTAACAATAAAATAAAAATATCATTTCTGGCATTAAAATAATTCCAATCAAATTCAATTTAAATAAATAATTGAAAATAAAATATAAGATATCTATTGAAGCTTTGAATGATTTAATTGGCCAAGGATATTATTGATGAGCGAATATGGAATTATAAGAGGCTTGGGCAAATGAAAATGAAGAAAATAAAACTCAGAAAATTGATTTTGTTTTCAAAATTCGGAGCTTGATCTTATGCCTGATTTTTGACCCAATAAATGACTAAATCTATTAGTGAAACCTCCTCAGAAATGTTCTTCTTGATTTTATCTTTCCAATGAGCCGTCCTGGGCCTCATTTGGCCAAGTATAACTCAATCTATGAGCCTTCAAAGTTGATGAGTCAAAACTGACACAATTATGGAATTTCTGTTGCTTAGCTAAAAATTACAATTTTTAATTAGAAAATTAATCATAAATTAAATTCTAATTATTTAATAATAATTCTAAATTAATTATTAATTATGAATTAACTAATCATTTACAAACTATTTATTAATTAATATAAATCTAACTAATAATATATATTAACTACTTAAATAATAATTAAATTCCAATTTAATTAAATTAATTTATATGTTACGTATTAATTAATTCAAAATTAATTGTTTAAATTAATAAATATTAAATATTAATTAGTGTTATTTTAATTTAAAACTAACATAACCCTTCCATTTCACTCACGTATGAGTCCCTTTTTAGAAACAAAACCATAAAATTAATAACACTATGTTTATCCTTGAGGCTTCATCGCATATGGCCATCAGGATATGAGGGGCTATTGGGTTTTAAGAAAATGACATCATTTTAAAACCCGCAATGCGATATTTGCGATCCGAAAAAAACCTTTTTTTTATTTTATATAATATTAAATTATTTTAATTAAATTAATTATATTTATATATAATAATTAATTTAATTATTTAAATTTAATATTAAATATCAATTTTTTATTTTTTGGTTTTATTTGATGAGGTTTATTTAAGTTATGAAATTTTCTAAACTACAACCACTTTGACATTTTAAGTTTTTAAGAGATTAATAATTTATTTGAAAATTGGAGTAAATTACTAAAATCGCGATGCTTCATAATTTGGCTGTATAAGTAAAAAAATGAAAAATGTTAGTAATAACTAACTAAGGGTTAATATTTGAAATAAATGTGTTATTGAACTAATTTATTTACGAAATGCAATATTGTACATTTTATGCATTTTTAATCCAGGCTAGATAAATGACGAGACTTCAAAAGAGTACCACTTTCAAACTAGTTGATCAAATGAGGCGAAACAAGCGTCAATGGGAAGCTTATAAAAATTCGATTTTAACAAAGCAATCAAAACAAGAATCCAAAGAAAATGAAAAATTAACAAAAACGTAGGATAATCAACTAACTAAAAATCCTAAAAAGTGTTTAGCCAAAATTTTATAGAAAAGGTCCCCATTATTTGAAATGAACAAATCAAAAATGGGGGGGGGTGGCGTGTTTTACCACAACACTTCCTTATTACGAGAAACTGGTGTATTAACTAGATTGCAAAGTGAAAGGCTTGGAGTAACTCCTTTTGAGTTTCCCATCCCTCCATGACGTAGGAAAGTTATCACGTCAAGATATGAATCAGATACTAGCGAGATCACATCACCCTTCCATCCATTCACTTCTCCATTCATTTCTACTCAATCCACTTCTTCTCAACTATCCACTTCTCCAACTAGTACTGATACTAGTAGTACTAACCCAATAGCAAGTTCTTCGCCATCTATACCTACTTTTGGACTGACCTTCCCATCTTCCCAATCTTCGACTCAAATTATGGCCAATCAACCTGCTCAACCTTAGACAAATCCTGGTGTTGTTCTGGTTGCTAATCAAAATGCTCTCCCAGTAAACTCAGAAAAATGGTTAGCTAAGTACAATCTTGATGATGGTATTCTAGCTGAAGAAAATCTAAATAACTTTATGTTAGCCATGAATTTTAAAGGAGTTTCACATGAAGATGTTGTAATCAGACTGTTTCCTTATACCTTCCAAGGATTTGTTAGGTCTTGGTATTTTTCCATTCCAGCAAGTTCAATAAGAGTCTGAAATATCTTTCAAAAAGTATTTCTTCCAAAATTTGGTGATGATAGGACCATAGCATCCTTAATCATTGATCTTTCTAACTTAAAAGCAAACTCAGATGAAAGGATCAAAGACTTTAACTCTATATTTAACAAGTTACTAAATAAAATCCCAGTTGCCTCAAAACCTATAGCAGATGTACAAATAAAATGGTACATATCCTCCCTTCTTTCTAATATTGCAATTTTTTTAGATTGAGACAATAAGGCTACCCTTGTTGAAAACATGAAAGAAGCCCTGTTTGTCGAAAGAAGAATTATAGCTTTAGAAAAAACATCATAGACAGATGAAAGGAAATCAAAGAAAGTAACATTTAAGGATGATTCAAAAAATAAATCTTCAAAGGACCCTTTTGATCTTGAAGGCCTTCAAAAACTGTTAAAAACCATGTCTAATGAAATGGTCGAAATTAAGAAGCAGGTTGCAGAATCCTCTGCTCCCAAGGAACCTTGTCGCTCATTTAAAAGAAACCCTTCTTATGCATTGCAACCACCGAATATTTTTTCAAATGCCGAATCTGATCAAGAAACAGAAGAAGACTCGCCAGCCAAAGAGGAAGCCGAAAAGGAAGAAGAAGTTGAATTAAATGGAATGTGGGATTTCATTCTTCCAATTGAAGAAGAAGCACAAGCTATGCCAGTAACTACAAGAAGTAAAAACTCTCCTGATATGTCTATAACAAATCGTAAACGGAAAACTTCTACTCCTATCAAGGAGAAAACAATAAGTAAGAAGTCTAAGACTAGTCAAACTGATTCTATTCCACTAGATCCTCCAAATGCTTTTAACACATTGGTAATCTCGGATACAATGGAATATAACATAGTCAAAGATATGAAAAAGAAAAGAGCAAACATTTCATTATACGAACTCACTAAACTCAAGCAACAACAAAAAATTATATTAAGAGAGTTAAAAGCAGTTCCTGTATCCCCTCTACCATCTACTGTAGTTACTCAAGCTGCCTACGATATGAGAAAACCTCCCTCTTCTTCAAATAAAGTAAATCTGATAAATTTAGTCCTGATAGGTGATAGGTATATCACTCATACACCTCCATTTCTTCTTACTTATGATATTTTCAACAAAAATGTCCATAATTGCCCTGTTGATTGAGGAGCCTCTTCAAATACTATGCCAAGAACCGTGTGCACCAAATTGAAATATTACACCTCAAAAATCTACAGTACACATAGTTCAATTGGATAGGACAAAAGTAGAGGTACTTGGAGAAATAACATTAGTTTCAATTAGTCTTTCCTTTAATCCAAAAGTTTCACAGATAATCGATATTCTAGTAGCTAATATGCCCAAATTTTATGGTTTAATTCTAAGTAGGGATTGGTCTGAAAAGTTGCATGGATACTTTGCAACTGATTGGTATCACATGTGGTTGCCACATAATGGTAAACCAAACCAAATCATATTAGACCAAGAGGAGTTCATGAAATACACAACCAATAATATCGAGGGGCGCAATGAACCTGTTGCTTTCACCAATAATATCATTGGAAATTACTCAGCTGAGTCATTTTTAGGATCTTTTAATGCCCAAAGATCTCATTTTCCAAATAATGTTGTAGTGTCTCAAATATAAAAAATTTCACAAACAGATGCTTCCAAGTGTGTAAATATAGTAGATAAAATTTTAGATAATTCATTATTTTGGACTCTATATTTTCATGGTTCCAAATCTGAAGATGGTGCAGGTGCAGGATGCATTTTAATCAACCAACAAGGAGAGAAAACCATGTTAGCCTATAGACTTGAATTTCAATGCACTAATAATACCGCAAAATATGAAGCATTGATTCAGGGGTTGTATAAAGCCATTGGCCTTAATGTAAAATATTTACAAGTATATGGAGATTCTGAAATAATCGTTAAATAGGTAAGAAACACAATTAATTGTGTGTTTGGGCACCTTAAACATTATCAATCTTTAGCCCAGAATCTCACTTCTCATTTCACTGCTTTTAACATTTTTTCAGTTCCCAGATTGCAAAATGCAAGTGCTGATTTACTTGCTAATGTGGCATCCAAGCTTATACCTTCGGAAGAAGTTAGTCCAAATAGATTTTCAATAGAGTTAGTTTTTAGGCCATCCATTCCTGATAATGTGACAAACTGGAGAGTGTTTAATAATGATGCTTATATAATGAATTTCGTTATCAGAAGGGTCTTATGAGGAATAGATCATAGATGAACATGAGCATGATCTACAAATCAACCATAAACAAGATCAAAACCCAATCTCGAAGTCTATAGATAATATGGAAGATCTCTATGATTTAAAGGATAGATTCAAGAAGACTACCAACTCCAAAACTCAGAGTTCCACTCTGAGATTTGAAGTAGTAAACCTAGGTTCAATTGAAAAACCTCAAAATGTCAACTTAGGTCTTGGTTTATCATCTGAAGAAAGGATATCATACATTAAGTTGTTAAAAACATATAAAGATGTCTTTGCCTGAGATTATGCATATCTCAAGACCTATGATACCTCTGCAATTCAACATACCATACCAATGACTTCGAATGAAAAACCAATACAACAGAAGCTTAGGAAAATTCAGCCAAACCTTGGAAGTCAAATCAAATCTGAATTGAACAAGCTTCTCAAAGTCAAAATAATCTTTCCTGTTAGACACTCAAAGTGGGTATCAAATATGGTCCCTCTGAGGAAAAAGAACGGTGATAATAGGATTTGTATTGATTTTAGAAACTTGAATAGAGCTTGTCAAAAGGATAACTTTCCTCTGCCTACTATGGAGAAAATATTGCAATCAGTTGCAAGTTCCGAATTAATGTCTTTCCTAGATGGATTTTCAGGATACAATCAAATTTTTGTACATATAGATGACAAATTGAAGACAACATTTAGGACCAACTGGAGGACATATGCTTATCAGAAGATGCCTTTCAGACTCATAAATGCAGGTGTTACATTTCAACGTGCTATGGATATTTCTTTCAAAGGTCTGATTAATAAAACAATTGTTATTTACCTAGATGACATCATAGTATATTCTAAGGATAGAAACAATCATTTAAATGACTTAAAGCACATTTTTGAAAGATGCAAGAAATATGGCATTTCTTTAAATCCCAAAAAGTCTTATTTTTCTTTACCAGAAGGAAAACTACTTGGAATTATAGTGTCCAAGAAAGGGATTTACATTGATCTTGATAGAGTCCAAGAGATTGAAAAGATTCCTTTCCCACATAACAAAAATACCATGCAATTTTTCCTAGGCCAAATTAATTTTGTAAAAATATTTGTTCCATATTTTTCATAGATTTTCCTACCCCTTAAGCAATGATGAGAAAAAACACAGTTTTCAAGTGGGGTAAAGATGAAAGAGGGTCCTTTGAGTTGATTAAAAAATCCATTATAAATGCTCCTTCTTTAACAACTCCTGACTTTCTCAAACCTTTTGTGTTTTACACTTTTACATCTGGTACATCATATTGAGCAATTTTAACACAACTGAATGATCAAAATATTGAGGCACCCATCTCTTTTTCAGTTCTAACTTACAAGGTGCTGAGTTAAATTATTCAGTTGTTGAGAAACAAGCTTTTGTTGTTTTTAAAACCTTGAAACATTTCAAACCTTTTCTGCTCAAAACCCATACAAAAATCGTAATACCTTACCCTGCAATAAGGCAATTATTGATTCAAAGAGAAGTAGGGGAGAAAAGAGCCAATTGGGTTATTGCACTTCACAAGTACAGTGTAGAAATCCGGCCAACTAAAATTGTTAGGGTCCAAGGTTTTCGTAGGATGTTAACTGGAGCTTCCAACTTATTAGCAGAAGAAGACAAAGGTAATGAAGTGCAAATATCAGAGGTAAGCCTCAATGATGCACAATTGCAATACGCTGATTTGAAGTTTTATTTGAAGAATGGATATGCTCCTATGCATCTGAATTATTAAACAAAGTGTTCTTTAAGGTTGAAATCAAATCATTATGAATTAATCAACGATGCATTGTTTAGGAAAAATTATGATTCAGTATTGTTAATATCCTAGAGAAAATTGAAGCTAAAAAGGTCATGCAAGAATTACAGGATGGACCAGCTGGAGGACATTTCGGAGAAAACACCACAACTCACAAAAGCCTGCATGCATGTTATTATTGGCAAAAACTATTCAAGGATGCACATGAATATGCAAGAAAGTGTAAAACTTGTCAAACTACAGCTGGAAGAGAAAACATTCCCTCTGCAACTAGTAAACATCCAACAACCATTCGAATAATGGGGATTATATATAATTGGTGAGATTGTTCCTAACTCTTCCAAGTAGCACAAATATGTCCTTACAACTACTTATTATTTTACAAAATGGGTAGAAGCTATCCCACTAAAGATAGCTAATACAAAAAATTCACAGACTTCATTGATTAGTACATAATTACCAGGTTTGGCTTACTTACAGATTTAATGTTTGACAATGCGTCTTATTTTTCTGGAAATACGATGGTAGAATTTGCTTTAAAGTGAGGTTTTAAATTAAAGTATTTAACCAACTATTATCCACAAGGTAATGGATTAGCAGAATAGACAAACAAAAAATCATCAAAATCATCAAAAAGACTATTGACCAAAATCATAGGAATTGGCACAAAGCATTGAAATTTGCTCTTTGGGCAGACATAATTACACAGAAGGCCTCCATCAGTTCTTCTCATTTTTCTTTAGTTTATGGAAAAGTATTTGTTCTCCCCACAAACATAGCAATTCCATCTCTCACCATAGTGCAATTCATTGATGAAAACCCTTCCTCTTCTCTCAAAGCATGACAATTCCAGATTCTTAAGTTTGAAGAAGAACGAGAAAAGGCTAAAGCAATCCACTTCCATCATCAACAATTAGTCAAAGCCTCTTTTGATACAACATCTGCTAGTCATAAAACTTTTAAAGTAAATGATCTGGTTTTGAAATGGGATAAAGCACATGAGGAAAAAGGTAAACATACCAAATTCCAAAAACTATTTCTTGGCCCTTTCCAAATCATTGCGAAAATTGGTCAATCAACATTTATTTTACAAGAATTATCAGGGAGGACATATTCCTTACCTGTTAATTGGCAAATTTGAAGAAATAATTTTCCTAGGAGATAACCTCTTCTAATTTTGTATCATATCCCCTTTAAAATTCTTAGGAAAATAAAGGTTATGTGGTATTTACTTTTGGTTTTTTCAAAATAAAATCTTTGATAATATTTTTGATTTTTCGCTTCTATAAGTAGGAAAAGTTAAAGAAATAATTAGAACATTTGAGTATCAAAGTAAACCTTATTTCTTTGGAAAAACTTGATCTTGCTGAAACATTTATTTTTTGAACAAACTCTTACCTTTACAAAGTATAGATGTTTTGTTATCAGTCAAGAAAAGAATCTTTAACCTAGTAAGGAATTTCTGTAGATTAGTATCTTAAAACTCTATCATTATCATCCAAAACTCTTAAAAGAGCCAATAATTCACCCCATCTGATAAAATTTTCTTTTTTCAGAGTGTAATTCTAAAATCTGAAAAACTTAGAAGATAATATGTCTCATTACGAGCTTGTTTATCATGATCATAGGGAAATAATTAAATTGATATTACCAAAATTGCATACCAAAACAAGGTAATAGCCAATGATATAATCAATCAAAGGACAAGGGGTCTCATCAAGAGCTAGCTTGTTCAGTTTAATTACAACCAGTGAGTGGAATTGTCATTATTAGGTTACCAAGCCTAGACAATGTCTTTTAAGAAGCTTAAAAGGAAATATTATATAAAAGGAAAAAGGACAAGATCCAAATGATATTGAAAGCAAGTGAATATCATTTTGAATTTTGAAAATTGCTTCAGATGGGACAATGAATCATTGTTGGTTAAAATATAACCCTGTCAAGGCTATGATTGCATGCTGGAAGCAAAGGCTCTATTTGTGATAAATGAGTAAACATCAAAAAACTAATCTGTAGATGACACCTGCTATATCTCTTTAAATCTTAATATTGACTGATGCAGGCATTTGTATTTTTTATCACTACAAGAGTAAAGTAGTTGAATAAATAGATTGAGTAAGTGATTATGATTCTAGAGAAATGTTGTTGACTTTATAACTCATGTAATTATTATTCCTTTAACTCTTGTTATTTTGAAAGTTTTTAGAAATTTCAGAAAACCAATCAAAGATAACTGGTTCTCCCAAGTGAATCGCCAATTGTTGTACTATGTAAACCCCCCCCATTTATATATAGTAATAGCTAATATTAGACACATAAATGGGGACCCTTTCTAATTTTTTAGTCTCTGAAAAATAAACCCTAACTCTAAGAAATTGCCTTGAAAACTCTTAGAAAACAACCCAAGTTTAGGATCCTCATCGCAAATCGCAAATCGCAAATTGCATTTTTCCATGTGATAATCATAAACACCTTAAAGAAATTGTGATATGTGATCAACCCCCCCCCCCCCCCCCCCGTTGTGACATTTCGATCAAAACACCTTAACAATTTGTAATTGCATTTCGCAGGAGTTGCAAATAAATAAGCCATGCCATTGTGTCATTTGTTATTGATTTGTGAAATGCGATATTGTGATATTCACAATTGTGTTTCACATTATAAATAGGAAAAACTATATGACATCATTTAAAAATCCACGATACATGAATAAAGCACCAAGTGTGGGAAGTAACTGTGTTTTAATATAATAATGAATGGTTTGACAGGGTAATTAATGTTTAGTGGCACGAGGAGAGGTTATGATGTTTCAATTTATGGCTAGTTAACGCTGAATATCTCATTCGAAATCCTCTCATGATTCAAATTCATTTCAAAAAGTTTTTAGCCTTAATTTCCCTATATCGTTTGTGCTGAATATATCTCTTCCATTTCAGGCAAGCTACAAAAGACATGTCATTCCGGAAAGTGATGCAAAAATAGAAAAAGTAGAGCATTACAGAGTTCGAGCTATCATAAATGTCTCCTATATTCTTTGATACGGTCTGCAGCACCGATGTGGGAGCAACAACTTGGGAGGTCATATACAATAGGCTTGAGGATGAGCGTCCCAATATTACTTTCACAAAAGCGATGATTGACTCAATAAAACCTTCAGGACTCCAATTCAAGGATGCTGCATGTTCTTTCCTTCATAGAATAGGAACGAGAGAAAAAATCCTCCCATACACTGATATAATTAGGTGGGTGGTCGAAAACCTCACTATTGAAGATAAACAATTCAGGAACTCGAGAATGGAAATCATGGGGTCATTCAAAGCAAAAGACCTGAAGCAAATGTACCATATACCTGACCCTCAGGACATATATGATAAATCATACATGGCCAACTTCACAAAGAAGAACAAAGAACCTTTCAAGATGATCCAGGGCTGGAGGGTACTGGAGAACAAGTTCAAATTTGATCAAATGGGTATGTATCTTGTAGCCTCTTTGGAAAACCCCTACAACTATGCAGTTGTTATTTATGTAGACTATACGGGTTACCTAATAATGCTAATTTTTTCATAGAATGGATTCCTTTGATTGATACCTGTGTCAATTCCCACAATATGAATTGGGCCACCATCCTATTTGGTAACCCTGCCACTGTCATCATTGAATATCGCCAGAAGAGATCCTCCTCTCTAGAGAACCTTCCTCCATTCTATTTTAGTGCCTACATCATGGATTCCATCTGTTTCTGCACTAAATTTCCAATCATGGGTTGGAAATGGACCTTGTAGGACCCCTAGCATATCCATCTCATCCATAAACAAATTTGGGAACCCCATTATATACCCCATTTTTATAAAATATGCCATGCTGTTATTTTTCCATTGCATCAATTAATTTTCAATAAGAAATCCCTTAGATTTTCCAAAGAAGCCGCTACAAACCTTCTTGCAGTAGGAAAATATTTTGTTGAAGAATGGTTTACATACATCAGGGTTTTTGGTAATATAGCAGACCCACATGTCCTCCCTTTGTATGTCTCTGATAAATTATTAGCAAGATAAATAGCCCACCAAACTGTGGGAAAAGGCTTGACCAAGCTCCTAAAATAAAACAAAACGTTATTATGGCCATCTTTTCCTATTATGTGTGGTTCCTTTTCATTAGAAAATTTTGACCATGCAATCAAGGAGTTACTAAGCCTAGAAAGCCTCAGTTTCCATATTTTTCCAAAAAGACAATTTGATCCAAACAAGATAGTGTATAACATAACTATTGCAATAAAGATCAAGACTTATAACCATGAGGCTATTGACTTTGAAGACATTTTACAGTCGG
Source organism: Pinus taeda (assembly GCA_000404065.3). NCBI lineage: Eukaryota > Viridiplantae > Streptophyta > Pinopsida > Pinales > Pinaceae > Pinus > Pinus taeda. The sequence continues at coordinate 57,289 of APFE031639816.1, read as the reverse complement.
CTCAATCCTTCGAACAATCATTTGAATGGAAAAGGACAAATCTGAGTCCTGGAGATTTTGAAAGCTTTTAGGAGTTTAGAAAGAAAAGGCTCGAAATAATTTTGCTGCATTTGTTAAAATTGGAGGACAAGCCTACACCCAGTGTGACTATCAATGGCGAGGGACCTAATTCTCGCATAGAGTCTCAAGTAGATACAGGGAAAGCACTGGATATAGGAAAGGCCCAAGACACCGAGAATACAGTAGAATCCAATAGGAAGTCAACTAAAAAGTAGGGTATGAGCACCCCACCTAAAGGTATTAGTTCTGAGATCAAAAGTAATAGTTTGGAGCAGGAGTGGGATCAATTCAATAAGAAATTACAAGACACTCCCAAGAGAATATATGCCTAGGAAACTATGGAGTATCAAACTCCTCTGCATGTTCAGAAAAACATAGAGTCTGAACCAATGGATGAGTAAGAAAAGATGTCTCAGCAGACTAAAATCATTCCCGCTCTGCCCGCATCAAAAATTGCCTTAAAGGTGATTGAAATCCCTCCTCTTGATGTGTTCTATAGCCCATTGCATAAGGTTGTAGTAAGGAGATAGAGGAAAAGGAGAAGGATAGAAACACTCGAGCTCCCACCTGGGAATGAGATGATGGACATAGTTTGGAAGGACATCCCTTCCAACCCGTCTGAAAACATGACTAGATTGTCACATTTTACAAGAGCGTATGCAACTGCCACCATGGATAAAGCTACCGAGATATCTATTTTATTGAAAGAAAAGGAAGAGAAGATTGCACAGCTCGAGCAACAGCTCGAAACAGAGAAGGAAAGTGTGAACAGGTAGGTCACTGAGCAGCTAGCCCAATTACAACACAGCATGGAGGTAATGAAGATAAGCCATGAAGTAGACATATCGGCCAAAAACATGTAACTCTAATACTTGCAGCAAGCCATGGAAAGATATAAGGATGTTCCTACTATCGAGGAATTCATCAAAGAGGCGCTAGAACTAAATTCCCTCCTGTTAAAACAACAAGAACAATTTTTCCAAAAGATGTCACATATCGACCCTTTTCTAATCACTAGTGACCAACTAATGGATAAAGTGATTGACTAGATAACTGAGTTTACTGATCTAAACACAAGAATCTCAGAGTTCATCGAGTGGCAAGAAATAGAAGAGGGGAGGAAGGCTAATCTTCTTGAGATCAAGGAAACTCATAAGGACATTATTTTCATGAATTGGGATGCAAGGATCAAACAAGCCGAACTAGCAGTAGAAAGAGTGGCCGGGGTGTCAAAGAACATATTAAAGGTAGTAAACCACACTTTTTTTGCCACCAACCTGGTGAAGGTAGGAAACTTGAAAGAACTACCCGATTTAAATGACTTGCATAAAATATGGAAGGAAAAAGTGGAAATCCAAAGGGAAGCAATCGAAAAGCTAGTAAACACTGATTGGGAATCATATAGGCAATACCTAGTCAAGCCACACATTTAAATCATGACCCTTAACTTCTTGCTCCATTCAACTCAGTGGATGTTGCCATCTCTCACAGATGTGATTTTCATAGGACAGGTCAAAATGGGGCACCTCCTTAAGTAAAACCGATGGCCGATATATGCGATTTGAAAGATAAGCTGGGAGACAACAAATCATTATCATAACCTTTGCTCATCACGTCAATTTTTTTTTTTAGATTTAGTTAAGTAGTTAGGAGGAAGGTTGTTTGAAACCTCCTCAAATTTTGTATAATCTATTTTTTAACATTAGTTAGAATAATATTTATACCCTTCTCATGTATTTAGAGAAGGGTCCATAATTTTATCAAAAACATTTGCAAATAATACACTTTTGTAAGTTTGTGAATTCTTTGGTGAAATTATGGAACACGATCATTTCTTTTAAATGTTAGACTACTTTCCTTTGTTGATGCACTATTGTGTACTTTGGAGGTAATTTGATTTGAGGAAAGGAGTTGACATATGTCATTATTCAAATGACTAGAACTTCACAGATATGGTACTTCTATCTTGTATGATTAGTCATATTTCTGTTTAATTAGTGACAACAGTTTATTTTCATGAATTGTATATGAGATGTTCTTTTCGTTAAGCATTAATTGCACTATTGTATGATGCCTAGGTGAGTTTGTTTATTTTCATATATAAATCATCATATATGCATTATAGTTTATACATTTCCTTGACTAAATATTTAGTCAAAGAAATCATCTCTACACATTATCATCTCTGTTTTATATGTGATTGATCTTTATTATCACATGTCAGACATATATCTTTTTAGATCATATATTATACAGAAATACCTGGGTTTATATTATACTATGTTAGCTAGAGATTTGCATGATAGAATAGGTCATTTAGTTATCATTATTCTATTACAATCACTCTAAAACCACCCACTCTCATTTTAAAACCCATTCTGGGAAACTGGTCCCATCATCCCCAGTCGGAGCCACCACTTTAAACAGAAAAGGAGTTGTCTTAAGGTCTGGACTGGGTGGTTATCCCCCATGTTGGAGCAGCAAAAAATGAAGCCTCAACAAAAGGGTTGAACCCTTATGATAAACTAGTAAGAAAAATTGTAATCCTCTGAAGTTTTTTTTGAGATTAATAAAAGGATTTTGGATTTATATTGAAACAATTTGTGTTCTTGTGAGTACTTCTATTGTTACTTATGTTTTGATTTTATTTAATTCTGCATTTGTTTGAAATTAATGGGAAATCTAGGTAAGATAAGATTGAATGTCAATATGTCTGAAAAAACCCTTATGAAGTTATAATCAATCACAAAGATTAGTTAATCGGAACTCTATGTTTTAATTAATTCCTCTACATCTTTTAATTGTCACTTCCCTTTAATCTTTAAATATATTTTGTTTGACCCGTATGCGGGTGTCAATCCTATTAATTAATGTGATTAGATGGTCGGTCGGTGGATAGGATGGCCATATGGCTGCCAGCGTCGTCCCCAACGCCAACCTCAAGCGAATTCATAACAAATTGTAGAGGGAAATAAATGACTCTGAAAGCTGAGACACCCTCACCACCCTCATAGCCATGGCCCCAACAGAGCGGTATGCAATTCCTCCTTTGCTCCATGGCATCTACCCTCTGCAGGCTATTGAAACTTGCATTCGCACTGTGACCGGCAACCGATGCTAGTTACTTCCTTGCCTGGATCTTAGCAACGGATTTCATTTCTCTCACTCTAGCCTTTGTGTCTTAGACTAGGCCTAGACCTCCCCTGCTCACTCTCTGCATCGTAACACATCCAATTCCTTTACTGTCAACTTAACTCATAATCCTGCTATGGCACACATCAGGCATCGTATGCACAACAGGCATGGCAGAACCCGCGGAGGCAGCATCCGCACACCGGCTTCGACCAACTCTGCCACCATTTCCCCTGAATCCTCCACTGATATGCTCAATCCTCTCAGCTCTCCCTTTTGCCACTACCCAAATACCAGAAGTGGCAAGGGTTGTGCTAGATTCCAAGCCACTGAAGGGAGAGACGTAGCTATCCACTCAGCGGATTTCCCTCTTCCACCTTATCCTACTCCCCACAACACTCAGTTCCATTTGCACAACACCTTAAATTGGCCTATAATCATTGCTACTATAACAATTTCCTTCGCAGAAGAGTCTGAGCCACAAGCTCCTCCATCTGGGCTCAAGGACAAGCAGAGCAGGGAGGCTTCAGGTAGACGTGGCATCAGCATTCCTAGAAATAGGCAACAAAATGATGGCAGAGCAGCTCTGCATGGCAAGGCTATAGTTGGCGGTCCATCAGCTGAGGACGACAAACATAATGGCATGAAGGCTTTAGGAAGCAGACCGAACGACACTTCTGAAATGAATATGGGCACAGGTGGCGCTGAGGAGGCTCCTCCAACTCAGGGATGTGGCGTGTCTAATACCGATGATGACTGGTACTAATTTGTGTGTAGGATCGAAGAGGAACCAGCCCTAGAGGATCCACCGACTTGATGCGTGGCAACCATTTATTTCATCTTTTTGCTAGGTGGATGTGTCTAAGCTTGAGTAGTCTTTTTAGGACACTTGTTTTTTTATTCTAGACATGCAATTTCTCTCTCAGTCTTTTTGGAAAAACAAGGCTTACCCATCTATGGGTTCTTTCTAGTTCAATGGACTAGTTTCCCCTATGTTGGGGCAGTCCAAAACAGACAGATCCATTTTTGGTGATGATTGATACTCACCAACTTTGAGGTCAAGCCTTTCTGTAACTTCTTTTTGTACCATATCAATAGAGCAATATTACTTAGAAAAAAAATTATATTGTATTTTGTTTGGTTGTAAAAACATTTTACATGCATCAACTATATATGACTAGTTAAATACTTTGTTTGAAGATTTAATGAATCATATGTATTCTTAAGTTGAACCTTACATATATTTTCAAAGCTAAATTATGTTAAAGGTGAAGAGTTGGCCCTTTTAATATATCATTAATAATTGAGAGTTGGTAGCTGTTTAACAGTTTAAAGCATTGGTCATATAAAAATCCAAATTAAAACAAAAAATTTTAGATGCTCTAGCCCAATTCCTTAACCTAGAATTGTCTACAGAGGTATAACATCATATTGGCACCATTTTTAGGGAGCAAAAAATTTTGAATTATCTTTCCCATGGAAAATGATTAGGCGTTTATTTTAATGGCGAATAAAGGGTTATTAGGTTAAAATATTTCACCTAGTGATTCGACAAAACAAAATTGGCTTCACACAGGCACACCAGATCTCTCTCAAATCCTCATCTTTATTCTCAATTGTTAGATCCAGAGAGGCTATTGAGAGTTGCCTCTTTAAGATGGAGATTGGATGCTTCTACTTCTACTCCTGTATCACTTCCACCTAAAACTGTTTCAGAAACTGATCCTTTTAGACTTGTCCCAATTCCTCTTGAGCTATTAGATCTACCACCAAAAGTGTTAGAATTTTTATCCAAAGGGGTTGATCTTTAGTTAGTTCTTCTTGTTTATCAGTTGAAATCTTATCAAATTCCTAAAACTGTTTTAGAATCTCCCAAATTAGAAGCAGAATTAGGTTTAAAATTACCTAAATTAAAACCTAATGATTTCATTTCTTTTGTCATTCATACCTATCCTCTTCTAAACCTAAAGATAGCTTCTTTTTTTATACAAATCCTTTATTTGAAAGTGAAGGAAAATTTGGCCTAGAAGTGCAGAAGTTAGTTATTCAATCACCATTAATAAAAACTTCTAGAAATTCTACTCAATCATCTTCACCTCCTTCATCTCCCATAAGTTCATCTTCATCTTCACCCTCCTTATCCCCTCAAAGTTCATCTTCATCTTCACCCTCCTTATCCCCTCAAAGTTCATCTTCATCTTCACTATCTTCACCTAATCAAATCGTTGGTTTTCAACCTATCATTCAAGCTCGTTACGCAGCCTTATTCGTTCCTGGTCAGCTTAATAATTTTCCAGATGGATATCTAAAGCACTTACCAAGTTTTAATGGGGAAATTGGTTTATTTGTTGAGGGTATTTTAGCTTCCTTTTTGGATTTTGCAAAGATACCTTTTTAGCCTCAGATCTTTCAAAGACCTAATACTGATTAACAAATTCAACCCCCATTAATGATTGCTGATTAGGAACTTGAAGAAATTGTTCCTCTAGTTACAAATGATATCAATTATTTTGATGATCCATCCTCACAAAATGCTATAATTCCAATTTCTCATGATCAACCTTTAGTTCAAAATCAAACGGCTTCTCAAGTTTCTAAATATCAGGCGTTCTCTGAATTTCTTATTGCATAATTCAATAGAAGGTATGATTTGAGACCAAGACTAGGACCCGGTAGACCAGCTAAAAATGTCACTGTTAATGAACCATCTGTCAAGACATTTGAAACATAAACAACATTGATTCAACCATTAAATCAACCAAAGGAATTGAATACATTTGAAAAGACTTTCCCAATAGATTTTAATGTGGATAAATAATTAGAGAGAGTTAAGATCCCAATTCCATTATCTAAGCTCTCTAAAAATCTAGGTTATAAGAATCAAGTGTCAAAATGGATTCAATCTTCAAGTATTTATGATGAAGGAGATGTGATTAGTTTACAGGATGTAAAAACTTCAATGGTTTTTGGTCCTAGTTCTGATATGATCGATGAAAATGTCCCTCCTTTCTATGTTACTTTAAAGGTTCATAATTTTCTCTTATATAATTGTATGTTAGATTCTGGGGCCTCTCGTGGTCTAATGCCTAAATTAATCATGTACCAACTTCAATTACAAATCACAAGACCCTATCATGATCTATATACCTTTGATTCAAAGAAGGTACCTTGTCTTGGATTAAACAAAGATTTAGTTGTAACACTTTCTTAGATTCCTGTTAAGAGTGTAGTTTTAGATATTGTTGTTACAAATATTCCCCCAAAAGTTGGGATGTTATTATCCAAATATTGTTTTCCAAGTTAGGGGGAAGTATGAAAATTGATATATCTTTTGCTATAATTCATGTTTATGGGGGAGATCATTTGAGATTATACAGAGAGATGAGATTTATATTTATTGTTTCCAAAGTTGATCAAGTAATAAACCACCCTATTTATGCAGTTGATCGAGATTTCGGGTGTTTTACTTTGAAAACTAATAATCTAAAAAATTATTAGCTTAGTATTGAATAGACTATGAATAAACCCCAATGTATAAACACTGATGTTTGGAAATTACACTTTGATGGAGCCTTTTTCAAAGATGGATTTGGAGCTAGAATTGTACTTATTTCTCCAGAAAAAAAGAAAATATAACTTAATATTTTAAGTTATACTTTGATGTTACAAACAATGTAGTAGAGTATGAAGCCTTACTTTCATGACTAGAGTTAGATAAAGTGTAAAAGTCCAAAACTTAAGTGTATTTGGTGACTCAGAGAGCTAATTGTGAAACAAATTAGAAATCTATGCCAAGAAAAACATCCTAGGCTTAGATCTTATTGGAATGGGGTATGGGATTTTGTGGACAATTATTTTAAAGCTTTTAATATTACAACAATCCCAAGAGATGAAAAAATTTATGCAGATTATTTAACAGTATTTGCTAGCTCTTTCAAAATTCCCGATCCTATGCAATTAAAATATCATATTCAAGTGAAGTACAAGCCTTCAAACCCTGAAAACCTTAAATTGACAATTTTTTGAAGATGATGAGCAATTAAAGATTTTCTTACAAGCAATTGATGAATACAAATCGAAGAAGAACAAATCAATGAAAATAAGTCAAATAATGAAAATGAAACTTCACAATTAACTCATAAAATAGTTGATCATAATATCATTTAGTTGCCTAATAATTACATTCCAAAAGAATTAATTCCTCTTGAAAAAATATTTGATAATAATGATGTTTCCAAAACTTCATTATCAAGTTCATAGCAAGAGGATGTGGAAGATTGTAATATTGGAACTAATGAAGAAATTAGAAATGTCAAAATTTTAGCATAATTACCTCCGGAAACAAAAGACAAATATGTTAATATTCTTAAAAATTATAAAGATGTCTTTGCATGGTTATATGAAGAACTTAAAACCTATGACACAACTCTTATTGAGCATAAAATTCCTCTCAAGTTAGAAGCTAAACCATTCAAACAGAAATTGAGAAGAATAAATCCAGTTTTGCTTCCAACTATTGAAAAAGAACGTAAGAAATTTTTGTATATGAAAATTATTGTTCCCCTAAGATACTATGATTGGACAGCAAACTTAGATCCTGTCAGGAAGAAAAATGGTGAGATAAGGTTGTGTGTAGACTTTAGAAACCTAAATAAACTATCTTTAAAGGATAATTATCCATTGCCCAAGAAGTATCAATTGCTCCAAAAAGTTTCAAGATCAAATAGAATTTCAATGTCGGATGGCTTTTCTGGATACAATCAGATCTTAGTAAGTCCGGATATAGGGAAAAAACAACATTTACGACTCCTTGGGGTACATTTAGGTATTCTAGAATGCCATTTGGCCAAACCAATGTAGGAGATACCTTTCAAAGAGAAATGGACCTAGCATTTGTTGGTAAGGTTAACAAATTTAATGTTATTTATTGGATGATTTTACTATATTTTCAAGCTCTGATGATAAACATTTAAAACACTTGAGAAAGGTTTTCTATATATGCAGGAAATATGGAATTTCCCTCAATCCAAGGAAATATGTGTTTGCTATAAATGAAGGAAAGCTACTCAAACACATCATTTCAAAAGAATGAGTAGCGATTGATCCAAAAAGAGTCTCAGCCATTGAGGTAATTAGCTTGCCTAAAAATAAAAAGGAAATTTGTACTTTTCTAAGAATTTTATTTTTTTTTGAGAAGATTCATACCAAATTATGCCAAGATAATCAAGGATATTACTGATATGCTAAAGAAAGTTCATGAAGTCAAATGGACATTGGATGCAAGGTATGATTTTACACAGATCAAGAAAGTTATTTCTGAAGCCCTAGTATTAGCTAGCCCTAACTATTCAAAACCTTTTAGCATTTTCTCTTTTTCCTCTCATACTACCTTAGCTATCTTCTTATTACAAAAGAATGCTAATGAAGATGACCGACCTATTTCATTTTTCAGCAAAGTAATGAGATATGTTGAGTTGAAATATGATGTCATTGAGAAGCAAGTCTATGCTCTTGTACAAGACTTAAAAGCCTTCAGAACCTATGTCCTTCATTCTCCAATCATTGCCTACGTCTCAAATAATGTTATGAAGATTGTTTTAACACAACCTGATACAGATGGTAGGAGAGGAAGATGGATTGCAAAAATACTAGAATTTGACTTAGATATCAAATCTACCAAATTGGTGAAGGATTAAGGTTTAGCCAAGCTATTTTCTTAATCAAATTGTAAAGTTATGGCCATCAACACTATGATGCAAGTTTCAGAAGAGAAGAACACACAAGAACCTTCTCAAAGTTCATAAGAGAAGAATACACAAGAACCTTCTTCTATTGCAGATTCAATTCCTCTCCCGCTTCATATTGATGAAAAGTTCCTATTATCTGAATGGTATAATGATATTATACATTTTCTTTATGACTTTCAGTATCCTCTTGGATTCACAAAGAATAAATGTAGAACTCTCAGACTAAAAGCTATGAAATATCGCATCATCAATACCAATCTATATTGGAAAGATCCATTAAATATCCTTCTTTTATGTCTAACTAAAAATGAAACAGAAGGTGTCATAGAACAATTTCATGAATGTATATGTGGAGGACACTATGCTTGGAGAACAATAACATATAAAATTCTGAGGGTAGGATTTTATTGGCTGAAATTGTTTTCACAAGTAGGAGCAATGGTTAGAAGTTGTATTCCATGTCAGATATTTGTTGGAAAGCAAATGTTAGTAGCACTTCCACTAGTTATAGTATTGATTGAAGCACCTTTTTTTACAGTGGGGATTATATTTCATAGGAGAAATAATTCCAACATCCAGTAATCAACACAAATGGATCCTAACTACTACATACTACTTCGCAAAATGGGTAGATGCCATCCTTGTCAAGAATGCAATAGACATTGTCGTCATCAAATTCATCTAAGAAAACATATTATCAAGATTTTTCTAACCACGATAATAGCCACTGATAATGCACAATCATTTAGTAGTATCAAAATGATAATTTTTCCAAAAGTATCAGATTTTATTACATCGTTCTACCTCATATTACCTTGAAGGAAATGGATTGGCAGAATCATCAAATAAGGGTTTGGTCAAAGTTATCAAGAAGGTACTAACAGATCATAAAAGGAATTGGGATAATCATCTCAAGTATGCAATTTGGGCTAACAAAGTATCACCTAAGAGATCTATTGGTAAATCCCTTTGCCAACTTGCTTATGGAACTGAAGCTATCTTTCCCACACAACTACCTTTTCCTGTGATGAAATTTTTACAAGAATCATATGAGGAACTTGATGATTTCTCAAGAAGAATAAACTAAATCATTTAGTTAAATCAAGAGAGAGATGAAGTTAAATACAAACTTCGTCAATATTAGAACAAGATGAAGATTTTATTTGACAGAAAGGCTAGGGAAAGAGACTTCAGACAAGAAGATTTAGTTTTAAGATGGGATGCCAAAAGAGAGGAAAGAGGAAAACATGGTAAATTTGATAATCTCTGGTTAGGACCATTCATCATATCAGAATTCAAGGGAAATCATACTTTGTTTTGCAGAATCTGGAAGGAATATATTCTTCATTGCTTGTCAATGGACAATATCTTAAACACTAGATTAGGTACTGAAATTGCTTACAGTCATAGTTCATTGTACACTCTCGATTTTCTTTAAATTTTGTTGTGAAGTTTGATTTTCATAGAAAAGACTCCATAGCCCAAAGAGAAAACACATGGATTTGCATGTTCTTTGCATCCCATAGGGGGAAGAGGTAGCCAGATGGAGCCATTGTTCTAACCTACTTTGCATTTTTAGATTTTATTTTTGTTAGAAAAAGAATAAAGAGAAAAGAAAAAAAACTATATATATATATGTGTGTGTGTATGTATATGTGTATATATATATATATGTGTGGTGTGTGTCTTGTGTAGTTGTGTGTATATAAAATATCTTAATATATAATTATCCTATTATATATATATATATATATATAATAAATTATATATATATACAATAAATATAATATATAAATATATAGATATAGATATAGATATTTTTTTCCCCTTGGAAAAATCATAATTTTCATTAGTTAAGGAAAATTACATATTGTAGATGCAAAAAAGCATATGTTGTATGTGAGGCAGATAGCCTATCAGGTAAGACATATCAAAAATAGTGCAGTGTACTCCACGCGGGGAGACACTGTGCTTCAACAATTAGTTCAAAAAAAACTCTACGCAAAGAGTTATATATGATTGTCATTGTGCATAATTGATAACTTAAAAGACATTAATATTATTTACATAATAAAAAATAAGTAGGCTCCATCTAAGCCAGTTAATCAGTAAGGTCCATGAAAGGTCGATGGTAGTATTAATAGTGTGCACCATCCCTCTGCTCCTGGATCAGCCAAGTAGCGAGAGGTCTGAACACAACTTCCTTGGATAGTAAATCGGCAGATGAGTTGTGTTCCCTGTATATATGATGACAGACAAAAGTGTCAAGAAAAGTAATGAGTCGAATATATATATAATATACTATATATATATTATATATATTATATATATATTATAATTATTATATATATATATGAGAGAGAGAGAGAGAGAGGGGAGAGAGAGAGAGAGAGAGAGGAGAAGAGAAAAGAAAAGGGATATAAAAAAAAGAAAAAGAAAAAAGAAAAATAAATAAAATACCTTGCAATAGGCATTCTAATCTAAATTACACCGAATATCATTAATGAATTGTTAATTCATCTAAACATTAATTAGAAAATTAGAAAATCTTTTATAAAATATGATTTGAACTTTTTATTTTATTGTATTTATCACCCTATTGTGTACCATCGGGATGTTCCCCACTTAGATCAACTGCTAGGGAAACATTTCAGACCCCCACCCCCCACACCCCCACACTTTTGACGTTTAACCAAGGGGGGATCCGAAAATATGGATTCCAAAAATTTCCATTGCCGACATGTTGCCTCCACATGCACTTCAGACTCCCCCTCTTCAACACTATTTACCATCCACCCCTAAAAACCACCAATCGATCAACTCTACTTCCACCATCTGTCCAACTACCATTAGTACATTTATTAATCGTTATATCATCTGTTATTCCACTATGATTGTTTCATTCCCGCATTCCTGTAGTAAATACTATGCTCATGTCAATAGTTAACTCTCAAATAGTTTAATCCTTATCCAATAAATAAAATGCAGGCTTTTTACCTCCATTTCTTTTTCTTACTCTATCTACTAGCTGCATGCACAATTCCGGTACAACCAGCATCAGAAAAAGAGCATTCATCACTGTACCAACCATCTGACCACCTAGTAAAACCACAGTCCTTCATCTAATTACATCTGCAACATGTATTCTTCTAAAGGAAATTCTAAAATAGTTGAAGAAAACCCAATGTTGCCCCTTGTTGTAGACTTAGAAAAATTACTCTTTGTTGACCGACAATACAAAATTTCTGAAACCTAGTATGAGTTCAATCTCTATGAACTACACAATTGGGCCAAAACAGAAAATATTTGATGCTAGCGATCAATTGAGAATGTGGGACTCTTTTCTGCCTCAATTCATTTTCCCTCAGACTCTTTCTTTCCAAAATTTGTAGCTTGGTATCATTTTAGGTACATTTCTTTAGAAGAAAAAGAAATGACTAAATGAATGTACCTGGTAAAACCACAATCTTTCATTTAATTACATCTGCAGCATGTCTTCTTCTAAAGGAAAGTCTAAATTTATAAGAAACTCACTTTCCCTCAAAGAGCTAATATTTTTGAGATATGTTTACATGAAAATGCAAAATTACCAAGAACAAATCCTCCATACCCTTCCTCAATGCTTCGAGAGATGACTAGATAGGTTGTCTCAATGGTTTCTTGTTTATTTGGGTTTTTAGTAGGTGAAAATCCGTCAATTATCTTCAATTACAGTGAATTTCTATCAGAAGTTATCCATGAGCAATTCTTGAAGTTTTCTACTAAAGGATCCTTTAAATACCAATCAATTCTTGTATACTTATTCCTGTTTTACAAGCAGATAAACTTCAGTTTCCATTACAGAAACTAGATGAACAGGGAAATCCTGATTCTATAATTCATTCGGCTTCCTTGGTAAGGAAGAACACCAATGAATTTTTCTTCAGTGATTATACAAATCAATTACTATATATGGTTTCATGCTTGCTAAGTAGTCATGTTATTCCTAGGATTTCACCTAAAATTAAAATAATTATTCACCTCAGTGAGCAGACAAAGACTGGAGATTGTTATCTATATCAAAACTATAAAGGTATAAGAGTATATGGATGTGAGCTTCCTCCATATAAATTGCCTAAGTTTGTGCCAATCAGGATTTTGGCATTAGAATATATCAGGCAAATGATGAACATGGATGAGCTGCATTTTGTGTCAGCTAAAAATAAGTACTGGTTCAAGTTAAAAGCACATACTAGGCCATTCATTTGAAATACTAGAGCAGTAGTGAAGGAGGTAGATATTATTTTGAAACAAATGAAATTTAACTTAAGTTTTACCTGGTCTTATGATCCCTTGGGGATTGTTTCTAAGTTAAGGGTAGAACAAAAAAGTACTCTTTGTGCACACACTCCCAGACCAGAAATTGAATACGACATGAATCAAGAAGAGTGGCTGGAGAATACATTGTAGGAAGTAGAAGAGCAGGTGTTCATTTCTGTAACTTCATAGACTCCAGTTCCATAAGAGAAGCAGGCTAAGAGAACAATGGAATGTGTTTCCCCTTCAGTTTCAGAAGTTCTAGAGACAGAGTTCATAATGTTCAAGAAGAAGAAGAAACCAAATCCTCTTGAAGAATAATTTCAAGAAAAAATTCACAGGAACAAACTACATTGGTTCTAACAGGTCCCCATGCTACAAATTTTCCAAGGATTGAGGAGATTTTCTCAAGTTCTCTTGTATCCTCAGTTTCTCAAGATCCATTACAGACAAATCAGATAGGAGAATTAACTCAAAGTGCAATAGAACCAAGTATCTTTTCTAGATACACGGAGATCAAAAGGGAAAATGAAGCACTAAAGGCCACCACCTATTTTGAATTCTGGAAGTAGACTTCAACCTCTCATCACATACTTCTTTCTACATTGGATACTGAAAAAGGACAATTTCAAATGGCCCTCGTGGAGCCTAAAGTTCCCTTCCCTAAAACTAAAGAAGATTACAAGGAATTTGTTTTTTTCTTTTGATACTAAACAAATTCATCCTATTGACTAGATTGACTTACACAAGCTAGCTGGAGAAATGATTTATACCACTTTGACTAGTTCAACAATGGGAGAATCCAAGCTGCAAGTTTCATTAAATAATATTCAGTCACAATTAAAGCTAGAAAAAATATCATCTCTAGCTAAGGATACCAAGATAAAATATTTAGAAGATCTGGTGATTAAATTGGGATATGATCCCAGTAATGTGAAGGTTGTTGAATAAATAATCAAGAGGAAAAATGTTGATATCCAAGCATTAAGGAAGCAGTTAAAACTCCCTACCATAGAAGATCCACGAACCAAAGAAGTTGGTGAATTGGAGAAAGAGAAAGAAAGTAGGTTCAAAATTATAGTTGAACGTAATTTGCATATACAAAAGATGGAAATTTAGTTGGAAAATTTATTAAAGGAAAAAGAACACCAAGCCAATGTATCAACAACCATTTCCATAACAACAACTTCCATTGTAGGTACTTCAACAACAAGAAATTCTATTGCAACATCCATTATAGTAGAAACAAATTCTACCAATTCAGTAGTTGATTTAGCCAAAGTTGTGGTAGATTTATCATTAAAGGGGAAAGAAATTGAAAAGCTAAAATCTCAACTCAACAATCTTTAGGAGCAAAAAATTGAAATTGATAATTCTTACTTGGCAGAGCTCAGAAAATCCATAGGTTGACTCAGAGAATAAAGACCCTTGAAATGAGTCAGTTATTTCTCAAACTATTGCACAAGCCAAAGAGAATATTTGACTAGATATCAACGAATCCATAATTAACTTATGGCCTTCAATTGAAATCATCTTTTAGAAAGAATAGTTATTGGAGAAGTCAAAGGAGGTAATAACAAAAGTAAAGAAAGACTTGAGTCATAAACCAGGAGATGCAAGAACATTGATCAAAATTTTGAATTCAAAAACAAGAGAAGAGCTTGAATACTATGATACTGAAGAAAGAATTGAAACCATTCTAGAAGTCAGAAGGATACTTACCATGAGAAACTTAATGCTGCAATTAGAAAACTAATGTCATAATTTAGAAGCTAGAATCCATAAGTTTCATAAAAAATTTAATGTGTTACATCAAAAAGGACTTCAAGGTTTGAGAGGAGTCAAAGATAAAATGGTTCACCTTGAAGAATACCAACGTAGATTGCATTCTATAGTTGTAGATAAATCGAAATTTTCTAATATCAAGGGAACCATTACAGGGAAGGCTTTTATTGAAGGTTTACGTTTTGATTTATTAATCCAACATGAGATCAACATTTGTTCATAGTGAAACCCACCTTTCAAAAATACACTAAAGTGGATGAGACTTATAGAAAATTAATAAAATATTCCATTCCTGATGAAGAAAGATGAGAAAAAATATGTTAGCTCATTGGCTGAACAAACAATGGGTTTGTAGCAGCAGGCAACAAATTTTCAGCAACAGGATGCAGGTTTATAGGAGAAAAAGGATAGATGATTAGGAAAGGCAAGAAAATAGCAATTTTACAGCCCCAGTCATCAGTAGAAGCCTCAAATTTTGTGTAGGATTTCCAAGCAGTTCAAGTTTCCTATTTTCTAGTTCTATTTTTGTAATTAGTTTTAAAGATATTTTGTAAATAAATCTTGATTTTTAAATCAATATATTTTGAAGGAAGCTGTATAAATACTTTGTAATTTAAAGTATGAAGGGTTAAACCCTTGTGATAAACTAGTAAGCATAATTGTGATCCTCTGAAATTTTTTCTGAGACTAATAAAAGGATTTTGGATTGATCTTGAAACAACTTGTGTTCTTGTGAGTCCTTCTATTGTTACTTATGTTTTCATTTTGTTTAATTATGCATATGTTTGAAATTAGTGGGAAATCTGGGTAAGATAAGATTGAATGTCATTCTATCTAAAAACCCCTATGAAGTTATAATCAATCACAGGGATTAGTTAATTGGAACTTTATGTTTTAATTAATTCCTCTACATATTTTAATTTTCACTTCCCTTTAAGCTTTAAATATATTTTGTTTTGATGTAAAATAATTTTACACAGATCAACTGTATATTACTAGTTAAATACTCAATTTGAACATTTAATGAATCATATATATTCTTAAGTTGAACCTTACACCTTTTCAAAGCTAAATTTTGTTAAAGGTGAAGACTCAACCCTTTTAATATAACATAAATAATTAAGAGTCAGCACATGTTTAACAATTTAAAGTAGTGGTCATCCAAAAATCTAAATTAAAACAAAACATTTTAGATGCTCTGGCATAATTCCTTAACCTAGAATTGTCTACAAAGGTATAATAGACCCCTTATTTGATTATAATATACCATGGCTTCTTATATTTTCAATGGATCCAAGCGATGATCCTTTTTCCATATGCACCACTTCCTTACAACCTGTATTCTTCATAGGTTGGTCGCATTGCCTCAATTTTGTGATGTGATACATTCACTGACGCTAACTTTTAAGCATTCATTGTGTTGCATTCTCCTAATGCCACATGGAATTGTGTGTTACCGATATATTTGCAACATGTGTGTCACCTTACGATGTCGACATATGAGCTATTAGTAAATGGATATCATAGCAATTTTTTAACTTTGTAATGCAACATCATTGGTTATATTCCTTTACAGTGCTTTGTAATATGTGTACTCGATGGGTTGTTCTCACCATGACTTATGAATTTAAAATTCCTCCTTCATTGAAAGCTTCGAGTGGTCTTTGAAGACTTTGTTAAGTAATGTATCTTGGAAGATTTCCCTTAATAGATGGGGCCACGGTGGGATATAATTCTCAATATAAGACAACTACCAATCATTTGGAATGCATCACATGGAGGCCTGATGCTTGTAAATGCATGAGGAAATCTCGATTCGGGAGAACGATGATTAAACCCTAACATAATAAGCAAAAATACAATCAAGATGAAATTCATATGACATGAGAAATATGCATCATGTGGGCATACACATCAATAGGGTTTGAAGGTTTAAATATACTTGTTAAAGCTTGAGGGGGAAAGGAGGGGACCCAAAAGTTGGATATGCCCAAACATTTTGGTGGTTTTGTAGTGGCTACAACACAATCAAAGGGAGATTATACTTCTTGATGTATTTAGTCTCCCTAAGTTAGAAAAGGTAGATATTAGAAAACAAAATCATGAATCGACCTAGGGGTCATTTCCTCAGCCCTCCCTAGAAGTGCTACCTTTAGACTAAGTCAAGTATTGGGTTTCTAATGTTAAACTTTTGAGTGAATTGTCCAACTCAAATTTGGTTGTTAACGATGTTGGCATTATGAATCATGTGTTGTACTTGATGGCAACCCACTTGTAGTAGAACAACTCACTTTTATATGGTAACTAGATGAATCTACAAAATAAATATCAGATGTGACAGAATGCATGATGGTTGTGTTTACAGATGTGACAAAATGCAGGATAGATCAAAGGAATCAGGTCAGAAGTAATGTACAATGGCAACTCACTCAGATGACAAATCACAGTGCAGCAGGCTAACAACAAAGACTTGCAGTTCAGACTACAAATAATGAAGAAAGAGAGGTATACACTGGTTCACCTTGACCAAGCCGTGTATACACGCAGGTTTGTTGAACAAAAGGCATGTATACATATACATGCATTTTCACAGAAGGAAAAGCGTGTATATCTTGGGAAAACAAGTTTTTGGGTCCAAGGTATTTCATTGATCCAAGGTATTTGACCCAAGGTATTTGGTCTGAGGTATCTGGTCCAAGGTATTGGTCCTAAGGGGTTTTGGTCCATGGTATTGAGAAAGGTCTAAAACTATATAAGGAGGAGAAGATCATTAGGCTAGGTATGCAAGTATCAAATATCTGAAAAAGTGTGAGATCTATTATGCAGGTTATGGGCTTATGGTGCTTTGTTTGATCAGAACCAAGGATGAACCTTAGCGATTGATGAGGGATATGATCTATTGATGGATCGGGAACTTAGGGCTTGAAACGAATTATCATTGTAAGGTTTGATCTTGTATAGCTTAGATCTAAATACTGACACATCTGTTTATTCTGTAAATGTGATGATCTAGGTATGTATGAAGTGGAGAAATGCAGCGAAGGTATAATTAAGTATTTTCATATCTATATGCCAGTTCCCTTTGATAAAAGAGCGTATACACGTAGGTTTTGCGAATAAAAATTGCGTATACACTAGTTCCTTTTGGAATAACTGCGTATGCACGCAGGTTTGACACAACCATGTAGCGTATACCTTATGAAATGTGGTCTCAGTTGTTTCTGGTTGTTGTTGTAGAGTTGTGGGTTCTGATTTGTGTTCTGGTGATTGTTTTTATGGTGACAGTGTTCTGAATGATCAGTAGTTGATTGATTCTGGGTTGTCAGTAAATGTTTGATTTAGTTGTTGGTTGGTTTAGATATTGATGAATGAGTTTCAGAGATTGGTTGATGCAAATGAATTTTATGATTAATTTTGAACTTATATGTTGTTGATGGGTCCAGTATGAAAAATAGATGAATCGTGGCCTTCAGATTGTGGTGTTGTGTTCCAAGAGTATCCAGTCTGAAAATTTATGAAACGAGGTCACTAGAGGAAGAAAGAAGGTTGTATCCTTCTGTAGGCTGGCGCCTATGTACTAGTAAACATATTAGCTAGTGCAAGAGCTAGGGAATTGAAGCTCCTTTCTAGTAGCAGCTGGAAAACAAGAGAAGGTTGTAACCTTCTAAAGGTAGAAGCCTGCATACTGGTATGAGTCTGCACCAGTACAATATTGTAAACAATTTTTCTTATTATTAAAAGAAGACAGAGACAACAACAGCAGGTGGTTTTCTCCCGCATTGGGTTTCCACCTTAAATATTGGTGTTCATGTATGTTGCTTATGTGTGATGGTTCCTTCTATTATTTACTACACATGGTTACTGTTTAATGTTTAATTAAGTACTAATGTACAGATTAATGATCAACATATGATGAATTAACTGAATCATAAGCTCACTAGATAAACGTTGGTTTCCTTAAGAACAGTTGCGTATACACGCAAGTTCCTTCACTGAAGTAGCGTATATAAATTTGACTGCGGAAATGAAAAAGTTATTAATTTGATAATATTGATTCACCCCCCCTCTCAGTATTATTTCCAACAATTTGTATCAAAGCATGTCCTTCAGAAGAAGCTTTATCGCTTGAAGGGAGATCCATCATCATGAGTAATCAAGAAAGTGTGGGATCCATCAGACCGCCAATATTTGATGGGAGCAACTTTGTTTATTGGAAGATAAGAACCAGACGCTATCTGCAATCACTTGGAGCATATGTCTGGGAAATTGTGGAAGGAGGATATACATTTCCATTAGCAATTCCTATAGATACGACAGGTAAAAAGCAATATGAAACAAATGCAAAGGCTGTCAATACTTTATTGGGAAGTCTGTCACAATCAGAGTTTGCCAAAGTCATGCAGCTCAAAACAGCCAAAGAAATATGGAACAAAATCGTTTTGAGCTACAAAGGAGACTCTCAGGTAAAACGTGATAAGCTTCAAACTCTCAGAATTAAGTATGAAACTCTTAAGATGCATAGTGATGAAAGTATAGCTAGTTATTTCTTACGTATAGATGAGGTTGTAAACTGTATGAAGAATCTAGGAGAAGAAATAAAGGAAGTTACCTTAGTTGAGAAAGTTTTGAGATCCTTGTCTGCTAAATTTGAATCCAAAGTGTCTGCCATAGAAGAAAATAGGATCTATAGAATATCACTATGACATAGCTCCACAGAATTCTAACTACCTTCGAGATGAGAAAAGGAGGACCATCAGATGTGAGGGAAGTCATATTTAAAACTACAACAAAAGCAAAGGAAGAATACAATGAGTCAAGATCTAATTCAAAGGAAGAAGATGATGTAAACTTTGTCAAGAAGCTTCAATGAGGTTCTGGAAGATTTAGAGGTAAGCTGCCTTTCAAATGTTTTTCTTGTGGAAGAGTTGGTCATTATGCTACCAAATGTCCATATAAAAATAAATATGAAAAGAGAAAGGAATATGCAAAAGTGAATAGGAAACAACCTAAGAATAAAAGGAGTTACTATACTCATGAAGATAGTGACGATTTGTCTAATAGTGATGAAGATGAAAAAGAACAAAATTACAGACTTCTCATGGCTTATGATAACAATGAGTTTTGGGATAAGTTAGAGGAAGATAGCAATGGTTTATCTAATAGTAGTGATTGTAGACTTCTCATGGCCTATGATGATGATAACTTTTGGGATTCTTTAGAAGAGGAAGATCTTCATGAATAAATATCTAAACTCAAGATTTGTTTAGAAGAAAAAAATGTGATTATAGATACCATGACATACCAACTTGCTGCAAAGGAAAAACACAATGAAAATCTAGAATGTGAAATTGTGGGTCTAAGAAAGGATCTTGAGAAAATGAAAACTCTCAATCTTAGATTTACTAAAGGATTAGAAGCTTTAAATGAAATTATCAAAGTACAACATTCTCCTTTGATAAAGGCAGGTCTTGGATATACTGAAGAAGCAACTCAAACATAGAAGCCGTCAATCTCCACTAAAAGCTATCTTGATGCAGCAAAGGCCAGTGAACAGTGTGACAATCGTCAGCAAAGGCATAAAGTAGATCATCAAGAAAATCAAACTCAATTTACTTCAAGGGTGAATAGAAGCTACAACCAACCTCAGATAAATCATACTCAATTTTCTCCAAAGATGAATATCAATAGAAAATACAATCACCAGGTCAATAGATTCTAGAGTCGCAGGAACTTCTTTAATGGGCAATGTTTTTCATGTCATAACTTTGGACACAAAGCTTCTCAATGTGTTGCTTACAAAACCATTATGACTAGAGAAGCACGAAATCAAAGGAATAAGACAGGGATCAAGAAAAGTTCCTATAACTACTTTTCTCCTCTTGAAATTGAAATGCTCAATCTGTAACAACTTTGGTCATGAAGAATCTGAATGCAGGAGCAAGTTTCGACAAACATCAAAAAGGGCGCAAACACCATCAAATTCCGAGATATGGAAAAAAAAAGAAACTCAAACAGAAAGATGTGGCATAGCCTTGTATGTAGAAGGACAAGAAAATTAGTGGTACATTGACAGTGGATTCTCAAAACACATGACAGGGGATAAAGAAAAAATTCACTCATATGCTTCCTTATAAAAGGGAAAGGGTGTCACATTTGGAAATGATACCCCCACTGTCATAAAAGGTAAAGGCTTTGTTTTCTTGAAAGAAAAGGTTAAAGCTGGAAATGTTATGTACATAGATGGTTTGAAGCACAACCTATTGAGTGTCAGTCAAATGTGTGATCAAGGAAATGAAGTAGTGTTTAGATTAGATGGATGTGTTGTTCGTGAACTTGATATAGGAGAGACCATGATCAAAGGTACAAGAACTCCAAACAACTTATACATACTCAAGGGAGGACAACAACAATGCTATCTAAGAAAAAATGATGAAAACTGGCTGTGGCATAGAAGATTGGGACATCTAAGCTTTTCTCAAATAAGAAAAGCATGCAAACTCAAGGTCGTTCATGATCTTCCAGATATCAGCATCCTGAGAATACAATATGCAAACCATGTCAAATCAGTAAGCAAACCAGTGCTCATTTCATTGAAAAGGAAGGATTAGCTAGTAAGCCTCTTGAACTTGTCCATACTGATTTATGTGGACCAACAAGGAAAAAATCACCTAATGGAGAAGAATACTTTATTTTGTTCATTGATGATTTTTCCATAATGTGTTGGATAGGTCTTCTAAAGCATAAAGATGAAGCATTTGAAAAATTCAAAGCCTTTGTTGAAAATGAAACAGTTCGAAAAATCAAATGCCTCAGATCAGACCGAAGAGGGGAATTTACATCAAATGAATTCTTTTACTTTTGTGAACAACATGAAATAAAAATACAATTCTCCACTGCAAGGACTCCTCAGCAAAATGGTGTGGTAGAAAGAATGAAGAGAATAGTTCAACAAATGGCTCGAGTTATGCTAGATGAATCTGGAACTCCTGCAACCTTTTGGGGTGAAGCAGCATACGTTGCCATAACTATTCTCAATCATGCAAATGTTCGAGTAAATAGCACTCAAATGCCACATGAACTTTGGTATGGTAAGACTCCTACTGTGAAATACTTTAAAATTTTGTAAGCAAATGCTATATAAAAATGATTGATGAAAAACTTGATAAGTTTGAACCCAGAACAGATGAAGGTATTCTTCTTGGTTCTTCTCCCTGGAGTAAAGGATATATGTGGTATAATAAAAGACTTGGGAAAATTGTTGAAAGCAGTGATGTTGTAGTTGATGAAGCATGAAAAAATCCAAAACAAACAAAAATAGCAAATTATGACAATGAAGAAGATGGGGATTATTTTCCCACATCAAATCACGATGATACTAAAGAAGAAACCAATGAAGCACCAGAATAATGGATAACGGTAGAAGGAAAGACTCCATCTAGGTATGTTCAGAAAAATCATCCAAAAACTCAAATTTTAGGGGAAAAAGAGGCAGGTGTACAGACAAGAAGAACTATTACAGGGACCTCAAGCTATCTGGTGCTACTATCCTCCACCGAACCTCAAAATATAAATGAAGCATGCAAAGATGAATGTTGGGTCAAGGCCATGAATGAAGAACTTGACCAAATTGAAAAGAATGATACTTGGGAGTTAGTTCCTAGACCTCATGATAAAAATATTATAGGAACTAAATGGATATTCAAAAACAAGATAAATGAACATGGAGAAGTTATTAGAAACAAGGCTAGACTGGTTTGTAAACGGTATAATCAACAAGAAGGTATAGATTTTGAAGAAACTTTCGCACATGTCGCTAGACTTGAAGCCATTAGGATGTTTCTTGCTCTTTGTAGCTTTCAGAAATTCAAAGTATACCAGATGGATGTAAAATCAACCTTTCTTAATGGGAATTTAGAAAAAGAAGTTTATATTGAACAACCAGAAGGATTCATTCTTGGAAATGATGCTAAACTTGTATGTAAACTCAAAAGGCTCTCTATGGTTTGAAACAGGCTCCAAGAGCTTGGTATTACCACCTTGACAAATATCTACACCAACAAGGGTTTACAAAAGGTTCTGCAGATAGAAATTTATATACAAAGATTGAAAATGATAAATTTCTAGTTATTATTGTTTATGTTGATGATATTATTTTTGGTAGCAATGAAGAATTGATGAGTCTGATTTTTGGCTTAGTGATGCAGCAAGAATTTGAAATGTCCTTGGTGAACTTACCTACTTTCTTGGTCTACAAGTTCAGCAAACTAAAGATGGTATTTTTCTTTCACAAACCAAATATCTCAAGCAGATCTTGAAAAAGTACGGAATGGAGGATTCCAAACCAGTATGTACTCCAATGGTAATACGATGTAGCCTTAGCTCAAATGATGAATCAGCAATAGTACATCAACCAACTTACAAATCCATGATTGGTAATTTGCTTTATCTAACAAGTACCCTTCTGGACATCATGCATGCAGTAAGAATAGTTGGAAGATTCCAAACAAATCCAAAAGAATCACACCTTCAGGCAGTCAAAAGAATTTTCAAATACCTTCAAGGAACTCAGGACTTTGGATTATGGTATCCTAGAGATACAGATCTTACTCTTTATGCATACACAGATGCAAATTGGGAAGGAAGTGTTGATGATAGAAAAAGCACTAGTGGTGGTGCATTTTTTATGGGCTCCAAGTTAGTTTCTTGGTTCAGTAAGAAACAAAGTTCAATTACATTATCTACAGTTGAAGCATAATATGTAGCTGCTACATCTTGCTGCACACAACTACTTTGGATGATGCAGACCGTGCAAGACATTCAGATCATACGTATGCCACCCATCTCCATTCTATGTGATAATACAAGTGCCATAAGTATTTCAAAGAACCCGTTCATGCACTCCAAGACCAAGCACATACCCATCAAATATAATTTTCTACATGAACAAGTGCTTGAACAAAAGGTCAAATTGGAGTATGTTCCCTCTAAAGAACAAGTTGCTGATATATTCACTAAACCACTACCTAGAGAGACATTTGAATATCTCAAACAAAAGCTGGGAGTAGTTGCTGCATCATCTTGCTGTTAAATCCTATTTTCTTAGAGAAAGGTAGGTATACGCGGGTTTCCTTAAGCGTAGTCGCGTACATACGCGAGTTTCTGTGGGTAAAGACGCGTATATGTTGGCTTGAGAAAAAGTAGTGGTTCAGACTCAAAAACAACAAAAAGGAGGGGTTTGCTATGGTTCTGCCAATTATCTGCTCTGGTTGATGATGTTTCCAATCTATTGATCACGTGTGGAAATGGTATATGTTGGTCTTCATAAGTTGTTGATAACTTGATGTATATCTAATTGATGATGGTGCCTTGCTATTTCATATTGATATATGCAATAATCAGATCTGACAGTGAACATTTAGCACAGGTTCAGGGGGAGCATATGCTTATAATAATGCATTGTTGGCATTATCATAGAAGATCTTGGTATAGATCCACATAATTTTGATTCAGGTGACTCGTTTAATGATAGAAGTATACAGGTTATTGATCCTGATGGTGCAGATCATGTATAGTGTATGATAGTCGCTAATGACTATCATGGTCTTGTTTAGGTCTTTGATCTAAATGTCATGTGTATTTTCAAAATTCGTAAGTCATATGATGTAATTTGTACTCCCACTATGCATGGGAAGGATGATGTAATAATTGTTATTTTCCATTCATGTATAAACATTTGATGTATCCCCACCTGGTTGGGAGATTGATGTATGTATGATTCATTGGTGATAGGAAGGTCATACTCACTTAGTTGAGTTATAGAGTCATGTTATTCTTATGGAAAATATTTTTGTAGAATCTTCATGTGCTCAGGGGGAGCATGAATGGTTTAGTGCATTTCAGCATGTACTCATGGGAGCCTGGACAACATAATGTATATCAAACAAGGAGAATATGTTGGCCCGCCCTTTGCCCTTGATGTTAAAGGGGGAGAGTGACTTGGTGTTGTTGTTGCCATCAAGTTCAAAGGGCGAGATTGTTGGCATTATGATTCATGTGTTGTACTTGATGGAAACCCACTTGTAGCAGAACAACTCACTTGTATATGGTAACTAGATGAATCTACAGAAGAAATATCAAATGTGACAGAATGTATAACGGTTGTATTTATAGATGTGACAAAATGCAAGACAGATCAAAGGAATCAGGTCAGAAGTAATGTAAAATGGCAACTCACTCAGTTGACAAATCATAGCGCAACAGACTAACAAGAAAGACTTACAGTTCAGACTACAAATAAAAGAAAGAGAGGTATATGCTGGTTCACCTTGACCAAGCCGCGTATACACGCAGGTTTGATGAACAAAATGTGCGTATACCTATACACACACTTTCATAGAAGGAAAAGCGCGTATATATTGGGAAAACAAGTTTTTGGGTCCAAGGTATTTGACCCAAGGTATTTGGTCCATGGTATTGGTCTGAGGTATTTGGTCCAAGGTATTGGTCCTAAGGGGTTTTGGTCCACGGTATTGAGAAAGGCCTAAAACTATATAAGGAGAAGAAGATCATTAGGCCAAGTATGCAAGTATTGAATATCTGAAGAAGTGTGAGATCTATTATGCAAGTTATGGGCTTATGGTGCTTTGTTTGATCATAACCAAGGATGAACCTTAGCGATTGATGAGGGATACGATCTACTGATGCTTTGGGAACTTATGGCTTGAAACGAATTATCATTGTAAGGTTTGATCCTGTATAGCTTACATCTGAATACTGACACATATGTCTATTTTGTAAATGTGATGATATGGGTATGTATGAAGTGGAG
Source organism: Pinus taeda (assembly GCA_000404065.3). Classification (NCBI taxonomy): domain Eukaryota; kingdom Viridiplantae; phylum Streptophyta; class Pinopsida; order Pinales; family Pinaceae; genus Pinus; species Pinus taeda. The sequence continues at coordinate 31,441 of APFE031639816.1, read as the reverse complement.
AAATGCAGTGAAGGTATATTTGATCTGTTTGATCTGTTTATTTTCATATCTGTACGTTGGTTCCCTTTGATAAAAGAGAGTATACACGCAGGTTTTGCAAATAAAAATTGTGTATACATTGGTTCTCTTTGGAAAAATTGTGTATGCACGTGGGTTTGACACAACCAAGTAGCATATACCTTATGAAGTGTGGTCTCAGTTGTTTCTAATTGCTTTTGTAGAGTTGCAGGTTCTGATTTTTGTTCTGGTGATTGTTTTTCTGGTGACAGTGTTCTGAATGATCAGTAGTTGATTGATTATGGGTTGTCAGTAAATGTTTGATTCAGTTTTTGGTTGGTTTAGAGATTGATGAATGAGTTTCAGAGATTGGTTGATGCAAATGATTGTATGATTGATTCTGAACTTATATATTTTCGATGAAAATTGGATTAATTGTGGCCTTCATATTGTGGTGTTGTGTTCCAAGAGTATCCAATCTGAAAATTTATGAAACGAGGTCCCAGGAGGAAGAAAGAAGTTTGTAGCCTTTTGTAGGTCGGTGCCTGCGTACTAGTAAACATATCAGCTAGTACAAGAGCTAGGCGATTGAAGCTCCTTTCCAGTAACAACTGGAAAACAAGAGAAGGTTGTAGCTTTCTATAGGTAGAAGTCTACGTACTGGTATGATTTTGCACCAGTACAATATTGTAAACAATTTTTCTTATTATTAAAAGAAGACAGAGACAATAGCAGCAGGTGGTTTTCTCCTACATTGGGTTTCCACCTTAAATCTTGGTGTGCATGTGTGTTGCTTATGTGTGATGGTTCCTTTTGTTATTTATTGCACATGGTTATTGTTTAATGTTTAATTATGTACTAATGCACAAATTAATGATCAACATATGATGAATTAACTGAGTCATAGCTCACTAGATAAACGTCGGTTGCCTTAAGAACAGCTGCGTATACATGCAAGTTCCCTTCACTGAAGTAGCGTATATAAATCTGACTGTGGAAATGAAAAAGTTATTAATTTAATAATATTGATTGACCGTCCCTCTCAATATTATTTCCAACGGACGAGTGTCTTTTACCCTCTCTACATCTTGATAGTTACCGTCAAGGAGTCGCACTAGCTCTTGAGACCAATCACCTTTTATATCCTCGAGTCATTACTCATAGCACTATGGTTATGGGTTTTCCCTATTATCATTAACATTTAGGAATTAGGTAGTTCAACGTTTTATGGCATGGACCCATCATGGTGCGCCATATGGTACCTCCACTCCTCCATGAGTTAAAGTATGGAAATCCTTGGTTCGTGCCTAACAATGGGCACATCTTGACATGAAATATTAGACATATTTATGCTTATACATTTTGTACATAAGAGTGTGTGTGATTTTTTTACCTATTCTTGGTTTGGTGTGTGATGTCATTATTTTTCTAGTACATAATATATGCCAAAAAATAAAAAATAAAAAATAAAACCAACAAATATATATATATATTGTCTTGTTTCTACCTCGTCCAAGTTTGATTTCTTTCACTATATTGTGATTTAACTATGGGTATAGCCTTTCTATATGGTTTTTGTAGGATAGAGTGGTGTTTATATTACAATACTCCCTCCCCCTCTTCCTATCCCTATTACAATACTCCCTGACCAGCCTCCGCTCAACCCTCATGAATCCAAAATTATGTTGGGTCCCTATAATACTAGTGATTACCCAATTACTATTGTAGTTGTACTCCTTATTAATATTGGTGTGCCCTATTATCCCCATATTGTTATTAGTGTGCCCCATAGAATCCCTCTATTGTTATTTTTGTGGCTTTATATTACTATTGTTAGGTCAGCTGGGTTATATTGTGACTCCTTAGACTTCTATATATAGAAAGGAGGTTTTGTCATTTGAATCATCCAAGAATTGTTCATTTATGTAATGTAAAGGAGGTTGCCCCCTCGAAGAGGCTGAATTCTAGGGCGTTGATCTATCTTTTCTTGGGCTGGTTTCATAACATTTGGTATCAGAGCTTTGGATTCTAGGGTTTCACTACTCCAAACAGGTCATCGTGGCATTTTCGCTATAACAGTTTTTCTGCGACGTTTCAGAAGCTAAAAAAAAAACCCATTTGAGAAGAAATTGTGATGAATCTTGGGACTGAATTTCAGAGCTGTTCAAGCTATATTTGCAGATATATGATCAAAGGAAGTTGGTCTTCTTGCAGACTCCTGAATTTCATTCCAAATAGGTGACCTGGGGAAAATTGTCATAACTTTCTCTCTGAGCATCTGATTTTAAATTTTGTAAGAAGGTATAGAAAGAGGATGGACTGTAGTTTCTTTTGTATACTTTTAGAGCCAAAGGTCAAAACAGTGACTTGTGGCATGTCGTACAAGTTCGCTCTACTAAACTAGTCTATAATCAGGTCACTGTGGGAGATTTTGCATAACTCTTCCTTGGAGAATCCAATTTGGATCAGATTGGCAGAATTGGAAAGAGGACTCAGAGTTCTACTATTGGTTACAATTTTAGAACTGGATGATCTGAAAGTATAGAGATACATCAGAGGCAATATCGAGCTCCGGCAAAGTGAAAAAAGGTGTGTAGATTCTTTTAAATTTTTGCTTAAGATTGGTTTGAAAATCTATTTTGAAGGAATTCAAAGGGCATAGTAGAACATTATTATCGGTAACGGATGCCCCGAGGAAAGAAAATGCAAACACCTAGTAAGGAACCTGAAAGCCCTAGCATGACCCATGAAGAAGAGGAAGAAATACTACATGATATATCAAAATTACAAGAACAAGTGCAACAAATGTCACACTCACAAAAGCTAACAGAAGCTAAGATAAATGGCATGGAATCTAAGATAAAGGGTGTGG
>APFE031639816.1:1179-15270 GCA_000404065.3 Pinus taeda | reverse complement strand
ATGTAATGTAAAGGAGGTTTCCCCCTCGAAGAGGTTGAATTCTAAGGCGTTGATCTATCTTTTCTATCTTTTCTTGAGATGGTTTCATAACAAATTATCTTCCCTTTGTTAAATAATGGCACCCAAAAATTGATTCAAATGCAACCAAAATCTTAAAATCAACCCAGAAATTGAAAGTGGGTGGAGTTTCTTCCCAAAACATTGGGACATTTTCAAATCCAACATAATTCATATCCACTTTAGTAGAAAAAAGGAATCATCATCATTGTTCCTCCATCCTTTCTTTATATAAAAGAAGAAAATAAATACAAAAAATATCTAAATAAATTTATCAATAATTTCATAAGGAATAGTAATCAATAAAATGAAGTTTAAACATTTTTGTGAAACAAATTGAGCATAGATCAAATTTTAGTGTGTGTGTGTGTGTGTGTGTGTGTGAGAGAGAGAGAGAGAGAGAGAGAGTTTATTTGGGGGTGCCAAGTGAGGAAGGTAGGGGATGGTGTGAATCACTTCCCCTTATCCATGACTCCCCACTCCATGAAACCCTCATTAGTCCTTGTCACCCTCAAAACCTTCATATCCATGACTAACCCACTCTATGACCCACTCACTAGCTACTTTGATCCCCTTCTTTACCCATAGCTACCCCACTTTGTGACCCTTTCATTGGCCCCTCTCACCTCAGTTCCTTATCCCTTACTACCCAACTTTATGGTGCCCACATTAACCTCTCTCACCCCCTCCCTTTCTCGCCAATCATTAAGTGGTTGGTGCACTCTCCCACCCCCACCAACCCTATTCCCATCATTATCCAACTTCAACCCCCTTGTTCACTCTCCCATATCGTTTTCTAACCTCTAGGTCCCTCCTTATCTTTTCTCCTCCCTCCTCCAACCACCTCCATATCTCTATCACCACCCCCCATCTACCCCATTCCCATTCCCTCTCATCCATCCCATAATACCCTCCTCTCATTAAATGGGTGGTTCCCACCTTCCATCCACACCTCCCCCACCACTTATCTTCACCCCCCCATCCTTATCACATTCTCCTTGAATCCCTATCTCCCTCGCTAGCTACTTCCTCCCTCGCCCATCTATTAATGCCATTCACCCATTAAATGGAAAATTCCCCATCTACCCCACACCTTTCTCTCCTTCGTGTCCCTATTCACCCATTATTTGTCGTCATGTTCCTTCTCCATATTCTCATTACACTTTCCACCTTTATAGACCCATCCTTATTCTCCACTCTCCCTCTCTATATCCACTGTCAACTACTCCTCACTCCATTCACTTTCACTCTCACCCCCTATAACATCATTTACTCATTAAGTGGATGGTGTGTCACTCCACATCCTTGTTCCCCTTGCCTCTCCCCTCACCTCTCCTCCACCCTCTATTGCTTAACCCTACTTCTCTCCCCCTCCCCCTCTCCCTATCCCCATTGTCACACCCCTTCACCCTACTTGTACCCCTCCCATAACACCCTCCACCCATTAAAATAAGTAGGAGTCCAACTTCCCTACCCTCCAACCCCACCCCCTCTCTCTTCCATTATTCTACTCTTAGGATAGGGTGGGGGAGAGGGGGGGCGAGGGATCAAGGGGGTGGGTAGTTGGAGGGACCCTATGATAGGGAAGTATAGGGGAGGATAATGAGTGGGTGGGTGGAAAGAGAGTATTATGGGAGGGGTGGGAGAGGAGTGGAGGACTGGGGTGTGGGGGAGTCAAGAGTTATGGGATGGGTGAGATGGTACGTAGAAAAAATATTATCATATATTCATAAAATATTATTTATTCTACTTTTATAATATATAATAATAATAAATATTTATTATATTTTCTTTTTTTCAACTAACCTGCAAATAGTTTGAACTAGTGATCTATTGCAAGGAGTGCCTCAATAATGCACCCATTCACTATTAATCCAAATCCCTATGTGAAATATTTATTATATGTTATTTATTATCATTTATTTTGTATTTGCATAAGAATCTAAATTTCTCAATAATATTTTTAACTCTGATATTGTAATTCTATATTAGCTGAAGTTATATGGTAGTGTGATATGGCATACATGGCTTTGATGTGGCTTAAATGACTTATTGTTTTATAATCCCCTTGCAACTCCCATGTGTTAGCCAAATTTTCTTAATCATAACCCATACTCACATCCAAGAAGATAATTCTATGTATTGAAAGGTCATTGTCTTCATCTTGGAGTGGTTAGATCTAAAATAGTGGATAGAAATGAGGGTGAATAAAACCAAATGTAAAATTGGGCAATGGCCATCTAGAATGTTGTGCCATTTGTGAATATTACAAATTGTGTAAGGATATTAAAACATGTGGGAGTCCCTTTGAAGAGACTTGAGATCATTTTTTCTTGTGTGCTAAAACAGTGGGTGTCAAAGGAAATATTAGGATATCAATGCACTAGAAATACTATAAATGCATAGACAATTAGCTAGCATCAACCTATAGATAGATTTAATCAAGATTCCAAGAGAAATCAAAATTATCTTAGAAAACAATGCCAAGAGAAGCGAAGAAATTGTAGACAAAATGGACATGTTGCTTGCTATGATTAAAAGGATGGAAATAGAGAAAATCACTAATAATTATGGTAGTCAATTAGTGGCTCGTCTTTCCCTCTCTATTAGTTATTTTCAAGTTAACAATATAATGGAAAACTAGGAGTATGTAATGCAACAAATGACAACTAAAGCAAAGAATCATCTAGTTGTTTTTTTGTTAGGGGAGTATCTACAACATAACTCATGTTGAATACAGTGTGATAGATATGCAACCTTAACCTAACACAAACTATAGATAGCAATGTTAAAATTTTGAGCAACGATTCAATGTCTTTGACTAGCGGTAGCCCTTTTATTTTGTATTATCTTATTGGATTGTTTGGCAACATTATTCTAATACAAATCTAACTATTTTTATTAAAAAAATAAAATTATAAACAAAATTTCATCATTTAAGCTCATAACCAAATCAAATTGAACAATGATTCCAATACCCATCAAATGATAATAAATTCCTAAATGCACAAATCACTAGAAATCTCAAATAGAAATCAAATCATAAATGCACATAACAAAGTTTCCCCCAATTTTTCATTTAGGGAGCATTGAGACTGCAACAAATTCTAGGACAAATGAATCAAGATCATGCCCCTATTAATTAAAAAATCACTTTACTTTTTTTTACAAATATGCATTGAATGTAATATGCAATTGTTGATCTAAACATTGAAGAGGCTTGATCCATTTTCTAGGAAATTAACTATGGAAATGAAGATAATCTCACCACATTATCAAACTTAATAGCTCAAACTATATGAACCCTCGTATATAAACAATATTAATCATCTTAGTAAATGGCTATGGATTGAAACTGAAGTGACAAATCTTGATAGTTGATTCTTCATTTAGCTATAATGAGCCTATGGTGCTAAATATACCAAACGATCATCCAAGAAGAAAGGGTTTGAACCAAAGAAAATTTTAAGGATGGAAATTTATTTTAAAGTCTAGAAACCTTGATGAGCCTTACTAGTACTTTATATGTAAATTATAAATTGTTTGGTGACATTCTTATAAAAATATTCAAATTTCTAAGGATTTTATACGCTTTGAATAAAATGTTAATAATTATTTAAATAAATTAATTATATCCTATAGAATTTTCATGAAAATGTTTTAGAAAAAATGGAAATTAGGGAATTATTTTTGGGAAAATCATGGAAAAATATCACATGGGTAAAATTTAGCCCTAGAAATTTCCCTCATTTGAAGCTAGATTTGTAAAATATATTCATATTTTGGATATAATAGACATAAAACATGCAAGAAATGAGAGAGGGCTATCAAATAGATGTAAATTTTGGTGTGAAAGATGAATATTTAGGTAAGGTTGAAAAATCTTTGAGAACTTGAGAATTTACTCATGATCGGGTTTTGAACACCCTGTATCATATTCGTATTTACATTGATCAAAATCCATAATCCAACATGTAATTAATACAGGTTTTTGTGCAAGGTGAGCAATGGCAAAGCACATGCCTAATATCGACCAAATGAGTCATGAGAAAAATGGTCATAGAGGATGAGGACAATAAACCACCCACTTGAGAATTGCTTGAAAAGGACAATAAAGGATTTTCTTACATCTCTATAAGTAATTCTCTAAGATTATAGGTCCTCCTAGTCCCTTAATGCCATCTTCAATCTCATCCTTAGGGTGAGGTAGGTCTTAGGTTAATGGTAGTGAGGTCTAAGGTTGGTTTAAGCTCTATTGTCATTGTCTTTGTTATTTTTTTCAATGTGGGCTCTCTTTCTATTAGATCTATTTTTTCGGTAGTGTGTATGGGAAAAGGCTATTGGAGGATCCCGTGATTGAAATGTCCATATGCATTAACATGTTTTTTGTGCGTGTGCATCATTTTGCACATATATGATTAATGTGCACACATTGATACCATACACACATAGACACACACGTATGTTAAGATATATTAATTTAAGAAAATGACTATGAGGAACAAATATATTTGGCTCTTGTTACCATGAAGAATATAGTGAAATACAATGCTTGGTATGAATTGTAGATTACCGTGAATCATTGAGTTTGTAGATGCAACTTTCACGTAAGACCACAATTAAAATCACATGTATCTTGACATCACATCCAATATAGAGTGATTCATGGTGTACTTAGATAAAATGTTTGCCATGTTATTTGCCTTACATTAAATGGTATTATCATATTTACTTTCCCTCGAGTGAAAACCTAGCACAAAAATGTAAAAGATGGTTCCCCAACTTCATAGAGAGCATTGTTAGTAAACATATCGAGTGTTTTAATGTATAATTTGGTCAAAGAAATAAAGTTGCATGTATACATTTTTATAAAAACACATACATTATCTACAATTTTTTTAATTACCTTAAATCTTACACCATTAGCATTTAACAAAATGGAATTGCTATCAATTCTAATGCTCTCTTTAAAAAGATTTTCCCAAAAAACTAGTCAAAGAGTTTACATAAGCAACTGGTGCCTAACATTACATTACCTAAGAAATAACATTGAAATATTTTATCAATATTCCAATCATATATATTCAATTAATTTCTTTGAATCTTGGATAACAAAGTAACCAAAAATATTTTATCAATAAAGAATCCATTTAAAAATGAACTGATTCAATATAGGCATTACATAGGAGTTACTGGAATTGATGAAGAAAATTTGGATTTTAGATTTATCAACTTCACAAAGACCAACTTTAGGGGAATAAGCTAAAGAAACTTTTAAAAACAAGGGTTGGAGGTAGTGATAGTCCCTGTCAAGCCAAACTATTATGCTTATGAATAGATATATACAAATACTCAATGTGATGAATACACTTACACTATTAAAGAATTCATTTAAAAATGAATTGATTCAATATAGCCTTTACATGGAAGTTAGCGGAATTGATGAAGAAAATTTGGATTTTAGATTTATCAACCTCACAAAGACCAACTTTAGGGGAATAAGCTAAAGAAACTTTTAAAAACAAGGGTTGGAGGCATCGATAGTCCCTGTCAAGCCAAACTATTATGTTTATGAATAGATATATACAGTACTCAATGTGATGACTACACTTACACTATTAAGAGTTTCTTAATGATACATATTTTTCTATTGGGTCAATGATATAGATTTTGTAATTTGTAATTTCCACCTGCGAGGTTGTAATAGCCTCACATGCTTTTAATTTCCATTATTGTTGGCCTAGTCTTGCCAACCTTGCAATCTCTAAAGCATCATATTTAATCCCTTTTCCTATCTAAACCAGTGTTATCAGATGCCAAAAGACACAACTTGATGTACCTGCAAGGGGGACATAACTTTTGATCACAAACTTCGATATCGAGATTGAAACCTCGTAGTAGCAACCCCAGTTGCGATGAGGCCCCTTGCTAGTGGGAGAGACATCTAAGGAAGAGGGCATGAGGAATTCAATCATCATGGAGCCCCTGAAATGCCTACTGATAAATTATGAATCCTTAAACTAGTGGTGGGAGTTTGAACAAGCCTTCTGCACTCTTAAGGAGAAGTGTGCACCAAACATGATTTTTCCTAATTGGTCTATAGCTCTTAATGTTCTTGTTGATGCTACTGACCCTCATCTCATCACATTCAATTAGGGGAATTTTCAGCATTCAACATTTCCTTGTAGTAGATGATGACCACCTTGCGACTACTAGCATTGCAGATCGACAATTAAATTATGGAGGCATTTAGTCCTTTTCCAATGCCCTTTGTGGACAAACTAGGAAGTGACTAGGTGAATTCAACGGTTGAGCTCTCTACCCAGTTTAAGAAGAGCAAGTGGTCCAAAAGGTCAAAATACTTTTCTTGAATCATAGTTACAAATGCAATTTAATGGACTATACTTTGTTATTATTTCATTGTTGAGTCTTCTCAAACAAATTATATGATGTTGTTTATTTGACAAGTGATTTTCTTTGTGTGCAAGGTTTTTTTTGGATACATAAGGTGAGTATTTTAAAAATATGAAGTAGTTGTATGAGTGTCTCTTGCAGCGAATAGAACCAATGAGAAAATGACAAGCCCAGATGATTGGCTTCCGGTAACATCTCTAAAAATGGAAAATGGTGGTATTCAACATTAGACAATGTCCCTACAATTATTAGTTCAAGAGTCATCAACTTTCCTTTTGCGAAGACATGGCCAAGATGGTAAGGTCAATTTTGATATATCATCTCTCTCGTGCTTTTAAAATTTGTGCATATATCAACTAGGTATAACTAAGGGAGGGGACTCTATAGCACATGCATGTTGAGATGTGCTTTATGTTTGCGCTATGTCTTCCTGTAACACACCTACCCACATTAAGAAAAGCCCTATATTTATACTATATGGAGCATTGATTCATGTTAACTTGGAATCAGCTTCTCAGTGTATCTGGTTATTTTTAATCCTTAATTTCTCTTAGTAATGTGAAAACATATATGCAATTAAAAGATAAAGGCAATTGTTGTAAAATGCTTGAGAGAATATTTATATGAGCTATAAATTTTATTTTTGCAATTTTTTAGATAATTGCAACGTAGAAGCTAACTTACTATACATGGTGTAGCTACAAGATTTTTTGTGCACAGGTTCCACAAATACTTGGAAATTTGGAATCATAGACAACTTTGTCTCTTAAACTTGGAATTTCAAGCACTTGGAATTTTTGACAACTTTGTCTAAAATGGTATAGAATGTTGTATCTTGCTATTGCATCTTGCATGCTTCCGTGCAAAGTATGTTGTTGATGCTCCAAGTATTTTAAACTTTTCAATACATCTTTCTCAAACATGTTAAAAAAAAAACTTGTTCCTTTGATCATATTGAAGGAATTCAATTCTTGCAAACTCCATGTTCCTTGGGGGAGGCAGCAAGGAAATGGTGAAGCAGTGGCCCTAGTTGTTGGATGGTTCCACTTTGGAGATTTCTACTTGAGCCTTTTGCTCGACTAAGGTTCTTTTACAATACCAGAGGATATCGCCATGTGGAAAGGGCTTTGATAGCCGTGGGGAAAGGGCCTTGGAAGTACACTGGCTGTAGAAACTTTGGATATAAAGAAATTGTAGCAGTATATAAAAAAGGTTGCACCATAAAACTTTCAATAAAAAAACTTTGGATATAAGCAAAATTTCCCTCAACTAGACTTTTTATAAAATAATCATGCTCCAACTTTCTTGCATCTCGAGAAGTGAAGTTTGCAATAAAAGGTGGAAGAAGTTTTCTCACCCAAAAGTTTTGATAAAATTTCAGTGCATAAAATTGAAAACAATAAACTTTGATTAAACTATGGTAAAAGGAAAAATAATTTGGTCAATATGAATTAATGAGTAGTCAACATGTAGCAATCACTATAATGTCAGACATTATAAATAAATTATATCGACTACGACCTATAAGTAGAAAATTCGAATTATAAGTGGAAAATTAGATCTAACACTCGAGTCAATTTATAATGTAAAATATATATTTTACTCAACATAAAAATAAAATATGGCCTTAATCAGATCGCCGAATTAAGGGTAAGAAATAACTATAACCCCAACAGGTAATGAACAACAAATTAACTACCCACCACACCTATAATAATGACAAAGATTGTGGAGATAATTAATTTAAAGCCCAAAGAGACCAAAATCATTGAAAAAGTTGACCCGGAGAGCACCTTTGTTTTCCGCCTTAGGGTCAAGGGTCTCCTAAAATAAAACTTTTGTTTACATCGATTTTTGAGTGTCGGCTGACCATATATCTAGATAAACCACACAACACCCACCTCGAAAACAGATATGACATATTTAGCTACCCAACCCCTTATGCTTTTTAAATGCAGCCGGCGTCCCATTTTGAACTTGTTTCCTTTGCGGATTTTTCCCTCTCATTCATGTGGGATAATTAATAAAAATATTTAGAATAGTCCCGCTATAAAATTATTTCCTTTGCGGATTTATGCCCTCTCGTTCATGTGGGATAATTAATAAGTCATGCTGTCAAACGGGGCTTCACTGCAACAATGAAATGGAAAGCAAACCACGCAGTTCTGCTATCTCGAGCGGTTGTCGCTCCAGGTATACTGAGGGCAGCTAGATAGTCCACGAGGCATTTAAGATGAAAACAATAAAAACCTATAGAGATGTCCAATAAATGTCTCCTTCTCCTCGCTGAGAGACTTGCAAATTCCGCGTTACTAGAGTTTCAAATAGAAGCTACTCACAGGCTTTCCATTTAAAGAAAATGCTCTCACTGCCATTGTATGCAACCTGAAACTTCTCTGGTTACTATATCTGTGGTCTGAGAACTTTGAAAATCTTGAAATCTGAAATCTTTTGACTACATACAGAACGAACGAGACCAGGTACGAGTCCATTAAAATCTCCGAGAGTAAATTTGGATGAAACACATTATCCAAATTTTCTATCTAGTGTAACATACCAAATAGATTATAATCAGCATACCCCAAAGCAGGGGAAGGGAATACTGAAACAGAGATTGAAATTTTGATTATAGTTAAATTTTGATTATATGTAATATATTGAATGTAATTTTAACAATTTATTTAAAATCTAGTGTTGTTGGGTAGCTAGTGCCTTTCATTCAACTTAGAAATTATGTTTAAAAAAAAATTGTATCAAACATTTTAATTTGTATTAGTCAATGTTAAATTAAAAATAGTTAATAGGCAAAAAGAATCATATAATCTTGCTTTGGTATGGTGTGAAGTAACTCTAGAAAGTATAATTATTTACATCTTATTTCTCTCCTTTTTTTCATGCAAAAGCTTGCTTAAATTATGATGGAAAGTAACTAATGGTAAATTTATTATCAGCTTTGATCCATCTGAAGTCCGGATCAAATATCTAGATGCAAACCTCTTGGATCTAGAATATTATATTATTTTTTAAAATAAAAAATATTATATTCAAAATTTGGAGCCTAAAAACTATTGATGGTAAATTGACTATTTTATTTTAATCTTATTTTAATTTATAAATTTATTTAATTTTAATTTAATTTATTTAATTTGACTAAGTTAAAATGTTAAAGAGGACAGGGCAGACAAGATAAGTCAAAATGTTAAACAACACACAGGAACAAACATCACAACATTTGGAATAAAATATGTGAGGCAATGATCTACATAGCATTATATTGTGCAAATGGGAGAGAGATTATGCTAAGTGGAAATTAAAACTACAAAAGCTAAGTTCGGTAAAAATAAAGAGAAAAACAAAACATGAGAGAAATGTGTGCTTTAAAGGAAAAAGGTTTTTCCTAATTAAAAGAAAAAGCCTATGTTATTAAAAGTGTGTAGACACTAATAGTGAGATGCTACTAGGAAAAATCTGTTGGAAAGAAGTTATAAAATAACACTAAGGGAATACAAAAGAGGTTGTTATTCTTCAAGGAAAGAAGTTTGAGCTAGGGGGGAGTTGTTTGTGGTAGCTCGTTGGTTGGGAGGAACGTGCTCTCTCCTATAATTTTCCCAAGCGATTTATTGCGAGCAGATAAATGTGTTTTTGTACTTGTTGAATCAATTATATTTATGTGTTTTTGTACTTGTTGAATCAATTATATTTATGTTTGTTATGGAACCAATTTATTTGATTCATGCATGAATGTTTATAAGATGTATAACTAGGGTGTACATGTGTATACTCAATAGCACATAGGAATAGCAATGAAGATACATGTTGCATGATATGTAAAATTGAGGTCATATGTTTGATTCATATTGGTATTCAATTGTGATAGATATATATCAAGAATTAGAAAAGGCCAGGAGGGAACTATTGCATGCACAAAGTTCTAAGTCCTAAACTCCCGGTGAGATATTTTGATTTGCTATATTCCATAAGGGATCTTGGATAGGTAGTTTTACTAGATTTTATAAGGAAGCTTGGTCTATAGACTCTAGTCCTTACTTTGACACATGGAGGAATTCTACAGTGCAAATATGTGTGAAAAGTTTATGGTATGGGAACATTAAATCGTGGCAATGGGTTAAACTAAGACAACTATATAGGATAGTTTAGAACATAAGATGAAAGGTAACTACTCTTGAACAAAGATGAGTTTCTATATCGTTAAACTGGACTTTGAATTAAAATTTATATTTAGATAAGGAAACATGGAATACAAAGAATCATCAAAACCGTACAATTATTTGAGTTTTACTTGAGTCTAGATAGCACTTGCAATATAATTTTGGGGAAATGTCCCTAACACTTAAATTATATAGTGTTGTTACCATTTTGTTGTAGTGTTGTTACCATTTTGTCGTAGTTGTCTTGTATTATAAGTAAGCATCGAAGAAATAAAGACACTGGAAAATTACATAATCTAATCCAATAATAATATTACATTTCAACGAGGAGGAAAAATTCCTTAGTAATAATTCCAAAGGGGCGCGAGATATAGTATCTATCACTGCTCTATTGTCATATGATGACCATGCAATTATATAATAATAATAAAAAAGTATGAAATAACAACTATACATCTAATTTTGTACGAAGAGAAATCTATAATATTAAACACAATAGCTTTATGAGATAACATTATTGACTTAGTTCCTTTGAGCTTGGGGTTATTTAACTCTTAAATGAAGTATTTATTATAAGAATAGAAGCTTATATTAAAATTAAAATAGAATTAGCATGCAAGAATTTTATTCAATAAGGAATTAAGATATTCCTCTTGAATTCGTAAGTTTGATTTCTGAACGCAAATTAAAAGGTGATAACCAAACTCCTATTCTAGATGAAAGAGAAAGTAAACCCTATAGTGGGTAATACAAAATACTAACATGTATAAAAAACTTTAGTAACACATGCAAACAACAAAAATGAATAGAAGTAACACACACACATTTTCTCTGAGAAAGTATAGGAAGAGATATTGTCCAAAGAAGTTAGGGAATTCTCCCTTCTTGATATAAAACCTAGCCGAGTATGTAATATCCATCAAAAAGTCCAAAGTGATAACAAAGAGGTCGAGATGGACCTATTTGCTTAAATAAATTAGAAATGTGAAATTGAGTAAAGGTTCTCAACTTTTGCTATTGTAACTAAACATATTAGAGGCATGTTTCCTTTCAAAATTGAAATCCCCATAGGGTAAGAGCCAGAGCATTTCTTATAATTCCTAATACAGAGAACTATTTCTTGGTGTCTTGTTCTCTATTGAGTAAATAAAAAGTTAAAAAGAATTTCTTTACAAATGGCCCAAAAAGCACAAGTGTGATTGATCTATAGAGGAGGAAGTTGAATCACATTAAGGGACTTGAAAAAATACAAAGTGAACAAAAAAAAACATACATTATGCCAAGGGTTTGGTGTACCTGTGACAAGGCCCCATAAATCCCATTAGTAGAAATGAGATTCATGAATTTCTTAATAGAAATTATTACATTGCTAAGAGGAAACAAAAGAATAAGTGGAAGAGGATTATACTTGAGAAAGAATCATTTCCAAACCCCATACAAGTTACCTGCAATAGATATATATTTTGTTAGAAATTAGGATTAGAAATTAGGAGTATTGAACTGATAAACTCAGGAAGGAACAAAACCCTGAAAAATAAAATAACTTTATTCAAGAAAAAGTAGTCATGTCATGAAGTGTAAATGGACATGACTCAACATTTAAGCCAGGTCATAACATTAGCCATACTATCCACATGGCATGTCATGGTCACTTCACTAAAACCCTAGGTCGTAAACTAACCATAAGGTCAATAAGAGATGTGAGAATAACTGAGGGTTTTGTGAAAGAGAAGAATTTACCTTATGAGGGCATACCCTTGTCGAGAAGAGGTTGAAGGAAATGTTATTTCCTTGAATAAACAACTACACACGAAAGAAAAAGGGTCGGTATAAGACTGGTCTCAATATTAAACCAAAAAGATGTTATATGTATAAAAATTGGAAATCAAGATTACTGAAAAAGAGGGGAATAGAGGAAAATATCCTCAACCAATGTATCTTGACCAAATATTGGCACTAACAGAGAAAAATCACCTTGAAAGAGACTTAGAGAGTCTTAACGTCTCTAAGGTAAATACTTCCTATCTGTTAGGCCAGGTAGTAACTCCTCAAAGCAAAATTGATTCGTATATTATATTCCTTCAGGTTGGTCTTTATTATATACATGAGGGAGAGACTGTTCACTTCATCTCTTGATGACTGCTCATATTACTTATTATTTATTTACATTATATTCACCCAATCTTGATGATTAGGTGTCAACATTCCCCCCCTTAATCTGAAGGGATGTTGGTGCGTCCAAGCATCATTTTGAATCATTCAAGCTTTTCTCTTCCAAGTGCTTTGGTGAAGATGTCGATAATTTTCTCATTGGTGGA
Source organism: Pinus taeda (assembly GCA_000404065.3). NCBI lineage: Eukaryota > Viridiplantae > Streptophyta > Pinopsida > Pinales > Pinaceae > Pinus > Pinus taeda. Next base: position 2,312 of record APFE031639816.1, on the reverse strand, counting down.
ACAATGACGGAGATGGATTGCTTTGGCCTCAACACGATGTTGAATCAGATGATATTTGGTATTGATGTGCTTCGTTCAATCATGGAACTTTGGGTTCTTGGCCAACTTTATTGCAAAGGTACTATCAATCATGAGTGGAGTTGATTGTACTTGTTTTACCTACAAATCTTCAAGAATTTTCCTGAGCCACACAATTTCTTTTGTTGCTTCAGCTACTACCATGTATTCTACTTTTGTTGTGGAATCTGCTGGAACTAATTGTTTGCATGATCTCCAGGAGGCAGCTCTTGATCCAAGACTCATAGTATATTCTGAAGTAGATACCCCAGTTTCTTTCTCTCCATCGAAGTCTGAATCAGAGTATCTAATCAAGCTGAAGTCATCCACCTGTGTATACTTGATTCCAAAGTCTTTAGTTCCCTTCAAGTACCTTAGAAATATTTTTGTAGCAGACCAATGTCCCTCACAAGGCTTTTCCATAAACCTGGAGAGGATTCCAACAGTAAACGAAATGTCTGGTCTGGTAGTAGTTAGGTAGTTGAGACTTCCTACAAGTTGCCTATACTTTGTTGCATTCTCAAATTCTTTTCCTTCAGTAGATGTGAGCTTTAAGTTTTGTTCCATTGGAGTAGTAAGAGGATTGCATTCTGTCATGCTGAACCTGTTCAACAGATCTCCAATGTATTTCTTTTGAGAAAGAAATATGGATTTCGGATGTTGGGTTACTTGAATACCAAGATAGTAATGAACATAGCCCAAATCAGTCATTTCAAAACTTTTCCCCAAATCCTTCTTTATGAATGCAATGTAGCTTTCATTGTTCCCTGTCATGAAAAGATCATCTATATATACCACAAGATATACAACTGTTTTGCCAACTTTCTTGACAAATAAATTTGCATCATCAAGATCATAATGTTTGAAATTGAGTTTCAGAAGATGCTCAGTTAGCTTTTCATATCAGGCTCACGGTGCTTGTTTGAGGCCATACAAGGACTTCACAAGTTTGCATACTTTATGTTCATGTCCTTTCACAACAAATCCTTCAGGCTGGGACATAGAAACATTCTCTTTTAGATCTCCATTCAAGAAAGTAGTTTTTACATCCATTTGATGGACTTTCCAACCGTTCT
>APFE031639801.1:15115-36627 GCA_000404065.3 Pinus taeda | reverse complement strand
TAGAGCTGATTATCTTTCCTGGTTTCCCTGCAATACCCCTTAATACAACTTCCTTTCCTTCCATAGAAAATTCATGAAAAGTTCTTGAAAATTAAAAGCTATTGTACCCAAGGATTTTAGCCATTGGACTCCTAATACAACATCAGCACCTCCCATTGGAATGGAAAGCATTGAGCTAGTCAATACATATTCTCCCATGGATAGCTTGATATTATGGCACATTCCAGAGCAATATTTATTGTTCCTCCATTTGCAATCATCACTTGACACTCTGGTGCTGGATATAGGAAGCAATTCAATTCTTTTGTACCTTACAATGAATAAAATTGTGGGTACTTCCTGAATCAATCAACACTATTACCTTTTTCTTCTTGATTTGTCCTTCTATCTTGATGGTTTGAGGAGTGGTAATTCCGCCAATGCATTACAAGATATGGTTGGATTCATTTCTTCTTTATCTTTAGGCTTGTTCTTGGAGTATATCCCTCTTTCTTTGACCTTTCTTCCCTTTCTTCTTCCTCTTGCAATATGTAGAAGAATTTCTTCTCAGCACACTTATGACCTTTAGTGTATTTGCTATCACAACTGTAACAAAGCCCTTTTGCTCTTTTTTCATCCAATTGTTGTGGTGTCAACCTTATAGGTTGGGGAAGACTAGGGACAACACTTCCATCTTTATAGTTGTGAGTGGTATGCTTCTTGGTTGCCATAATTTTGCTTTCCATTTTTCTTTCTAACCTGAATGCCTTCTCTAATGAACAGGTTCCCAAAGGCGAACATCATGTTGGATATTATCCTTTAAAGACCCTATGAACACATCAATCCTATGCTCCTCTGGAATATCTTTTACCCTTATGTTCAATTTTTGGAACTCCTCAATGTGCTCCATTATTGAACCCTTTTGTTTGAGACTTATCAATTGGCTAAAAAGTGTTGCTTTTTGTATCCTCATAATGTGCTGTCAATTCTTCCGTAAAAATTGCCCAAGTGATAATTTGTTTACGAGAGCAAAGCCATTGATACCATACAAACTGATTTGGTTCCAAATATAAAGTTGCAATATGTACCTTTTGTGTGTTTTGCACAATATTGAGATCGAAAAATTGCTCCATCTGTAATATCCATGTTGCGGGATCCTTGCCATCAAACTTCCTCATATCGATTTTATATGGTGGGTCTTTGATCCAACATTAGATTCTATGAAATCATGATTAACATTTATTTTTTTCTCATCATGAGTTTCCTTTACTACCCTTTCACCATTAGTAGGCATTTCTTGTAGAAACTTTGTCAAATCTGTCTTCAAATCTATCTTCAAATCTTCCATGCCTGTCTTCAAATCTTCCATGCTTGTCTTTAAACAATCCATCTTAGCTTCTACGCTTTTCTTTAAACCATCCGTCTTAGCTTCTACATCTTTCTTTAAACCATCCATCTTAGATTCTGTTGCTTTTTGTGCAAGTGACACTTGTTGCACTTGGTCTTGTAATTTTGATATATCATATTGTGTTTCTTCCTATTCTTCATGAGTCATGCTAGATATTTCGGGTTGCCTACTAGGTGTTTACATTTTATTTCCTTGGGGCATCAATTACCGATAACAATTCTTTACTATGCCCTTTGAATTCCTTCAAACTAATTTTTCAAACCAAGCTGATGCAAAAATTTAGAAAACACTACACACCTTTTTTCACTTTGTAGGAGCTTGATATTGAATCTGATGTATCTCTGTAATTTCAGATCATCTAGTTCTGAAATTACAATCTATGGTATCCCTGTGCGTCCTCTTTCCAATGCCACCAGTCTGATCCAAATTGGATTCTCCAGGGAAGAGTTATGCCAAATCTCCCACAGTGACTTGATTATAGACTAGTTCAATAGAGCAAACTTGTACGACCTGCCACGAGTCACTGTTTCGATCTTTGGCTCTGAACAATATAGGCAAGAAACTACAGTCTGTTCTTTTTCTGTACCTTTTTATGAAATTTCAATCTGATGCTCAGAGAGAAAGTTATGACGATTTTCCCGGAGTCACCTGTTTGGAATGTAATTCAGGAGTCTGCACAAAGACCAACTTCCTCAGATCATATTTCAGCAAATATAGTGACAAAAGCTCTTAAATTCGGACCCAAGGTTTAGTGAAATTTTTTCTCAAATGGGTTTTTTTTTTAGCTTCTGAAACATCGCAAAAACGAAGTTATAGTAAAAATGCCACGATGACCTATTTGGAGCGGTGAAACCCTAGAATCCAAAGCTCTGATACTAAATGTTATGAAACCAGCTCACAAAAAGATAGAAAATATAGATCAACGCCTTAGAATTCAGCCTCTTCGAGGGGGAAACCTCATTTACATTACATAAATGAAAAATTCTTGGATGATAAAAATGACAAAACCTCCTTTCTATATATAGGAGTCTAAGGAGTCACAATATAACCCAACCAACCTAACAATAATAATATAAAGCCACAAAAATAACAATATAGGGATTCTATGGGGCACAGTAATAATAAAATGGGGACAATAGGGGCACAACAATATTAATAAGGGGTATAACTACAATAGTAATGGGGTAATCACTAGTATTATAGGGGCCCAACACAGAGATAGATGTTCCAACTAAAACCCTAGATAATCACTTCGACAGCTTCACAGCTCCAATCTACCCCACAAAAACCCAACGTCGGTCTCTAGGGACAGTGTCAGCCCTTTCTGGTCCCACATTTGCCCAACGTCACTTTGGCTTGGCCTACGTTAGTCCTCTGGCCCTCTGCATCACCCACGCTAGCCCTTTGAGGAACTACACAGCTCCTGGTTGGCTCTCTGTGAGCCCTGACTGGCTTTGTGTGAACCCCTGGTTGGTTCTGCGTCCCTCACTCTCGGCTACTGCACTGGTCCTCCTAGCATTATCTCTGCCTCTCTACTTCTATATTCACTGCTGCCCCCCAGCTGCAACTTTGATCACTTTCTCGACTTCCTCAACAAACCTAGCCCTAGAAAGTTGAAATCTTGATCAACTCCTTGTGTTCTCCAAGTGACCCTCAAGCCTCCTCTTATACTTTTCTTGTTGACAATTCAACAACCGAGATTAATTCCATAATCAATGGCTAAGATTAGATCTGGATTGCTCCATGACTTTTGGACCATTCTAACACAGTTTTATATTAATTCACATTAATATTTTATTTTCCCTAAGTTTATATTTAGGGACTCCATTAAAAATATTAATTATTTGAATATCTGCCAAAATGTTTAGAATTTGCCCAAACCCTTTTTGGGTATTGGAGATCTCATGTGCCTTAGCCTCTCCACCAATTTTCATGGCTAGATTGCATCAATGCTACCCCAAATAAACAATAGTACAACATGGTATGAACATGTATGTCATGTGAAGAAAGTGCTTGATGTTCTGAAAAGATGAAAAACTGTATGTAAAACTGTCAAAGTGTGAGTTTAGGAATACCTCTCTAGTTTATTTAGGTCACATAGTGAGTAATGGGAAATTGAAAATATATCCCTCTAAAGTAGATGTGATTATAAAGTGGCATGAGCCCACAAATGTTACATAAGTCCAAATCTTTTTGCGTGCGGTAAAGTATTGAAGAAGGTTCATTGTGAACTTGTCAGTTATTGCAACCACCTTACACACATTAACAAGTGTGAAGCAGGCCTTTCACTGGGGATGAAAGAAACAAAAATCCTTTGACACGCTAAAAGAGAAGATTAGCACAACACCATTGCTAGCCTTACTAGACCTTCAGCGGCCTTTTGAGATTGAGATAGATGCCAGTGGATATGCCATGGGCATTGTATTGACGCAGCAAAGGAATTTTGTATGTTACCATTTGGAGACTTTCTTCTAGGTTGTTGTGAATTATCCCACGTATGACAGGGGGTTGTACGCTTTGGTTTAGAGTGTAAATAAGTGGAAGAACTACCTGATCGACAAGGAGATGATCATCCATAGGGATCATTAGCCCTTGCAGTACCTTCAAGCACAGACCAAGCTTCAACAAGATCGTCATTTTAGATGGATGGGATTCCTCCAACAGTTTCATCTGATAATAAAATACAAGAAGAGTGTCAACAATTCTTATTTGCAGGGAAAACTATTGTATCACCTTGGAAAACTGTGTATACCCATTGATGAAAGGGTACATGTAATTCGAGAGGCTCATACCTCTCTTATGTCTGGTCATTTTGGGGTTGAAAAAACTTTATGTCATTTGCAGAGGTTTTTTTTTTTGCCTCATATGAAAAACATTATGACTTGTTTTGTACAGGGTTGTGTGTTGTGTTGTGTTTCAAATCCCTCTAATTGAAAACTTGGGCTCTACATACCACTCCCTATTTTGAGTCGACCATGGGAAAATGTGTTCGTGGATTTTGTAGACAGTTTTCCTATGTCTAGGAAAGGTCACGACTATTTATATGTCGTCGTCAATTATTTTAGTAAAATGTGTATTTTAATGCCTTGTAAAAAGTAGTTCATTATTGAGCAGACTGCTTATCTTTTATTTCAGCATGTTTGGGTCAATTTTGGATTTCCCACATCTATTGTGTCAGACCAATACTCTTGCTTTCTTGGAGAGTTGTGGACCATCCTGTGGAGAATGATGGGCACTAAGCTGAAAAATAAGTACAACATTTCATCCACAGATTGATGGGAAGACCGAGGTTGTCAACCGCACCGTGGTATACTTGTTATGAGACTATTGTGGAAAATATCCCAAGTTGTGGGATGAACATCTTCCTTATGTGCAACATGCATACAATCAAGTAGCACATTCATCCACACATATCTCACCATTCGAGACATGTTTTGGTTATCTACCAAGGGATCTCTTAGACATAGTCTTTGGGAAATATGGGATGGAAATGGATGAGATGATAGGGACAAAGCACAAAATCCTATTCAGCGGATACATGTGATTCATCAGGTAGTATAGGAGCAGTTGGAGAAGATTCAAGCTCGGCATAAAGCTCAACATGATAAGCACTAAGTTTACCATCAGTTCAAGTTGGGGACAAGGTATGGCTCTGTATCATCAAGGATAGAATGAAGGGGGAAGGGAAGAAATTGAGATCCATTCGATATGGTCCCTTCACCATATTGGCAAATATTGGAGACAGTTCTTTTCGTCTTGAATTGCCTGCTTATATGCAAATGTACTTAGTAGTGAATGTTGAAAAACTGAAGCTTTATGAACCTCCATTGATTATGGATATAGAAGAGTTTACACATTTTCCTACATTGGATTATTTTGCACCATAGTATCTAGACAAGTTACCCAAATATATCATACTTGACAGGAAAACTAGAACTTCACAATGGGAATATGTGGAGTTCTTTCATGTTAGCTTCAAAGGAATGCATCCGAGTAAATCTCGGTGGATGGAGAAAGAAAAAGTGAGGGAGAATTTTCCTCATTTTCCAATTGACTAAAAAGGCTATTGGCATTCCAAAAGATCTCAGAGGGAAGAATTGATCTAGGTGGATCTCTAAAAAGTACCAGTGGCATGGTAAAAAGGCTCAAAACTCAAAGTGGTAGAAACTCTATAAACTTAGCATCAGATCAAAGTGCTTATCATCTTAATTCCAACGATGTGAATGACACTTGAATCCGAGATCATATGAAGAAGTTAGAGCAAGTCAAAGTTAGGTTTGACTTAGACAGGTGGTAGGAGAAGACAACGTGGTAGAACTCTTCACCAAATGGGGAACCACCAAGTGGTAGGCCGCCATTGGCCCCGCATTTCATAGATAGAAGGAAGAGGTTTGCAGTTGAGGAAATTAGCCCCAGCACTACCGGTTTGCGATTTGCGATATCGCAATTGCAGATCGGAGGTGGGTCGGTGTTAAAGAATCAGCCCCAGAGCAAGCCAGAGTGCGATACGATAAATCACAGATTGTACATCACAAAAGGGAAGGCGTTAAATAATCAGCCCCAGAGTAAGCCAGTGTGTGATGCGATAAATCGCAGATCGCGCATCACAAAAGGGAAGAGTTACATAATCAGCCCCCAACAGTTAGGAATGCGATTGCAATATCTCAATCGCATATCACACATGCTGCGTTTCCAAAACATAAAGACCCGTCGGTTTGTGTTGATTGTGATATTCCGATGTTCTATCAGATTCGATATATATTATTCATTGCGGTTGATAATTTCCACGGGTTCACCTTTTATTGCAAATCGCTCATCACGTAATGAAAAGGCACGGGTTCTATTCGTCGATTTAAAAGTGCTAATTTTCTATGTTAAATTCGTCAAGTTAAGGATTAATGTGCGGTTGAGAGGTTTCACTATGTTTGACAGGGTGTTACTTGCATTCTATTTCAGGTCCCAGATTCTCGGTGTGGAAACCACCCACCTACTATACTTGTCATTTGTTGAAACTGTTGGGATTGAGGAGTTAGCCGATCAAATATATATATTGGACTAATAATGCAAGAAAAAAGGAGGAATGTCAGAGGAATTTAGAAAATCATTATGTACAGCAGTAACCCGACTTGGCAGCAGGTCAGAACCTCGCCTTGAGTAGTAGGGAGGTTCCAAGAGGGTGCATAAGCTTAATTTCTCTGAATAAGGTGTTCAGATAGGTGATTTTGCATTCTTCGTCAATCTTCCATCTTGGAGGTATAAGGATTGTAAATGAATGTTTCTTGTACTTTTATCTCTTTTTATGCCACTTAATGAATGAAGGTCTCCCCATTATTGAGCAGGGCCCAAAGACATAGTCCAAATTGGATGAACTTCGTAATCAAATCTCTGTGTCATGGTTTCATGCTTATCTCATTATTTCTGCATTGTTTTGTGGTCTTTTAAGTTCCATGGTTAGTAATCTCAGTATCATGTAATTCTGATGCATCTATAAGTTAAATATCTTGGATCAGTAAAGGAATCAAACATTTGCAGGAAGGAAAGGGAAGTTTGGTCCTAAAGCAAGACAAGATTACATAATAGGAAAGATGGAGGAAGCTAGAGAAAAAGACCAAGGGAAGAAGGAGTAACAAATATCTAATATGTCTAAGATGGTCTCCTTCACAAAAGGGTCTTATCATAAGCTCCCAAATCTCTTGTTATGGATATGACCATGATAAATAATAAGATGCATTACGACATCATGAAAGCATTGGAAGAAAGAGCTCATAATCATGAAGGAAAAAAGGAACAAGATCCATGGAAGTCAAAACATCTGCCAAATGGGGATATGAAATATCCTCAAGATTCTCAAATGGAATCCTCATCAGAGGGTTCACTAATCTAGAGAGGAAGCAAGTGTTTCATCAAAAACTCCAACTTGTGGAATTCATGGATGATGTTATGAGAGAATAAGTAGATCAAGGGGTTGAAGAAACTTCAATCAAGGAAGCTACTGAAAGAAGCCTAGATGACCTAAAGGTAAAATAAGGTATGTATGCTTGTATGTAATTTTATAAATTCATGTCGTATGGTTGCAGGTAAATTGGATCACTACTTCTGCTTTGAGAAGCATGATCAAGATAAAAAGGATCTCCTCCTTTGAAAGGATGTAGGAAGGCATAAGTCACACTAGATGGAGTCAACATAATATGTCCTCAGTATAAGGTGGTTGACTACAATTAAGAAATTCCAATTGGAAGCTCTTGGGAATGGAATATGTGAGGAAGGAATATATTGTGAGATATGAAACCATGATGAAGGCAATAAACATCCAAAGCCCAAGAATATTTGACTAGGAAAACTCCTGGAAAGATATGAAGACTCTGATGAAAGTATGAAAAAGATGAAGACCCTTGAGAATGGATATCTTTGGGAGATGTGTCAACATGTATGCAAGATGTTGATACTTACAGGAAGATCTCTTGATTAAAAGCTATATCATAAGGTACAATTTGATCTAATGTTATATTTTGATTTCTTGAATAATATCTAGATGAGTTCATGCAGGGCTATTGGAACAAGAGTTGTAAGTACAAGTACAACTAGCATTCATGTGGTGGATGGAAATTCATGAAAGAAACATGATGAGGAATAAGTAGCCATATGACAAAGGTTCCAAATATGTATCAAGAAGGCCACTTTCCATGAAGAAAGGGATGACATGACAAACCAAGAAGTAAAGTGATGGATGGATAATGTCTTACAAGGAAGAAGCTTGACTAAATTTCATGACATCAGGGAAATAAATTGATTAAGAAGTTGAAGGACCCACGAATAAGAAGTTGTTGATGAAAAGGAGAGTCCCTAGTTAAGAGGGAGTTTTGACAAGTCCCTAATTGAGAGGGATCTTGGGAAAGTTTATGCTCAGAGGTAACTTGGGTACATTCCTTTACATGAATGGGCATATCTTCCCTAGTTAAGAGGGAGAGAGAGACACAACATTCTTGTCTTCACTTGGGAAGAAAGAATGGAGGATTGGGTAATCATCTAACATTAGATTCTCTTTGAGGATGTGTAGGGAATTCAAGATAAGAGTAGGAAAGAGGGCCGATATTCTTTGAGGGCTGGGAACCCAAGATAAGAATAGTCCTAGAAGGTCATACTCAGTGAACTTGTGGGTGGGTATGTACCTTGAGAGACAATGATGAAGGTGTCTATAATCATTGGCCTTGACAACATTATTCTCTGATTTGGTGAGAGATAGAGTTGTTAGTCAAGGCCTTGCTATGGAAACAATGTTGGTTACTATGATGTTATACAAATAGGTTACCAATCTGATTCTTCTTATGAATACCTCCCTAGTTAAGAGGGACTGTTGAAGAAAGTGTAACTAGGTTCGGTATTCATAACGACATGATCTTTGTAAATGATGAAATAAAATAATAAAATAATGTTTGTATGCCTTGTTACATGGGTCCATGAGCAAGAAGTTTATTTTTCAGTGGCTCCCATCGAGAGCCTTAGGATTTATTATTAAGTCAAAGAGCCAATGTCATGTATGGAGAGGCTCTTCTTGAGCCTATGTTTCATGTTGGCTCATATAAGGAGACACAAAATTTCACTCTTTCATGTAATCTTATATGCATGACTAACCATTATAAATAGGCATGTAAGATCTGTATTACAAACAGAACAGGAACTCGGACGACTCTGAAACCTTGGTGGCAATTACAATGAGTAATTACAGTCTTGAGACCTCGCAAATCTCAGAGATCTATGTTCTTCGGATGGGTACCACAAAGATGAATTTTTTGGTTTCCTTGTTGTCTAAATGAATATGGTCTTGGCCTCCTGACAATATCGGTGATCACATTCATCACTGAAGCATCATTACAATCTCGGTGATCACATTCATCACTAAAGCATCATTACAACCTCGGTGATCACATTCATCACTGAAGCATCATTACAATCTCAACATATTTTTGAAGAGGATGATCTTGAAGTGACACTGTGTTTGTCTGCCTACATTCTAGATGAAGTCATAATCTGGCATAGAAGTAATCATGCATACATAGTCATGATCTTGATGGAGGTATAGCTACAAGGTCATAATCTCAGTGAATCTAGGTGCATCTCTCATATATACATACATATCTCAGTGCACAGATCTCATTATTTTGGTGTAGATCTCGATGAAGGTGCAGTAGTGACGATCTTGGTAATGGCCTCAGTGTTGCAGTAGTAATGATCTCGATGATGCATTAGTAATGGCCTCGGTTTAGCAATAGTGATGATGACGTTCTCAACAATGATAAAGAAGAGGAATGGTGTCTTGGTATTGGAGTGGCCTAATAGGTCAAGGGTCATGGTCTTGGTATTCATCAATTAGAATCTCTATAAGAAGAATTTTGTGTGGGTTTTCCTCTCAAAGAGTGAGAGGTTTTGGCCCTGGAAGAAAGCCAACATCTTTTGTTTTTGTCTCCTTTGTTTTGGTGACTATTTGATGGACTAAGAAGACACACTCTAATAACAACAATATAAGATTGTGTTAATAAGAAAATTTTAAAATATATCACAAATACTTATCATGGTGAGAAGAATCTCATTAACTTCATTTTCCCTAGATTCTTCAACAATATACACATATGTACATTTTTTAAACCATAAAATAAAAGGATACGATCCCTACATCCGCAAAAAGGGAATCCATATGCTCACACCTCCACCCTCAAAGTAATATTAGGATTTGTTTTCTTCCCAGGAAGTCCAGAATCCATTGCCACAATCAAATTGCATCCAATGTCCAATGCTATAACCCTGCGCCACTTGTCTTCTCAATGAACAGTTACCGGATCATTGTTTCAAGGTGCACTCCCAATGTGCATTTAATTCCATCTGGAAATTCTAATGACCAAAACAAATATATCCCCAACATTCCCTTCTCTGCTACACAATCGCTAGGGAAATCCGGTCACCCCCTTTCGTGCAGTCACTCAACTTCCAAGTTCCCCAACATCCCTTGTCCCCGGTGATCCATCTTTTGGCAAGATTTACTCGCATCGAAAAGTAAAATAACTAAGGCATATACCCACCTCAAATCATCATATCGGTCATAACATGCTCATGGAACTCAATGGACACTATTGGGTACCAATATCCCATAATGGCCCTACTCCTCAAGTGTTTTACCAACATATTGTTGCATGTTCCAATTTCTTTCACCATTACTGCTAATTCTTGTAGTCGATTTCAACCACCCAACCGGGCATTTTCATGCTTCCTATACCAGGAACATAAATTCCATTAGATTAAAATATATTGAAAGAACTTCAAATCATACCTCATTCATAGCTCGTCAATAAGGTACACTTGAAATCATGTTTACTTCTTGTCACAAAAAGTCAAACTAGCATCTTTGACCAAATCATCATGTATAAATATATCACATCAGGTTAGCTCAAAACACAACTATCATAAATCAAAATCATAAATCACATGTAATCATCATAAACTAGAATCATAATTCACACAAATAATAAAGCTAAAATATAATATTGATACTTATAATTTAGTCAAACCTGAACTTCTACCTTGTCTTTATTCTATATGCACTTTGAGTTGGTTTCCACACCCAACACACACCTAGTGTCTTCTCCTCAACCATGTGCACATACACAGAGTGTGCATCACACACATACAACCACACACGACATACAATGCCATGCAATGCATGCACATATACATGACATACAACACATATACCTGACATACAACACATACACCTACACCCAGTGTACAACACAACACAATACACACACCTACATCTGGTGTACACCACAACATAATACATACACATACACCCGATGTACAACATAATACATATACGTACACAGAGTACAACACAACAAATACACATGTCATGATACCATGACTACACCATGCACATACATAATACAACATATACACAACATAACATGTACGACATGCACATAATACTGCATGTACAACATGTACACAATACCACCTATACACATCACCACATGTGTAACATGTACACAACATCACATGTACACGACACCACTTGTAAAATGTGTATACACTGCCACATGTACATTGTACCACATACAATGTGTACACAATGCTAGATGTACACACCACCACATGCATGACATGTACAAGAAACCACATGTACACAATGTTATATGCACGACATGTACACAACACCACTTGCACACGACACCATATGTACAACATGTACATAGCACCACATTCTCACAACACCACTTGTACAATCATGCACACAACACCATATGTACATAGCACCATATGTACATAACACCACATGTACGACATGCACGCAACATCACATGTACATAGCATCATCTGTACACAACATTGCATATCCAACATGCACACATCACCATATGCACACAATGCCGCATATCCAACATGTACATAGCACCATCTATGTCTAACACTCCATATGTAATATTCGCACAACACTATATGTACCAACATGTACATAACGTTTCATAACAACATGTACACACACTATATATACACAACACCACATGCGCACAACATCGTAGATGCAACATGTACAACATATACAAAATATGATAATAATAGTACCACACATCCAAAACCACACTATCTCTACCAAGCAACCTTGCATCAAGTGTCTCTCCGCCATCCATGCTTATCCTAGCATGTCACCCATCATGTTGTTTTCATTTCGCTGATATATCTCTCAGCATTAGCATGTCCATAACATAAACATAGACATAGTATAATCACTAATGTCAATTCATATCCATATGATAATGACCTGATAGATTTTTCAAACTACTCTTCCCACTTGATTCCTCATGAACCAAGAATATATTCATGCCATTCACTCGCATAAGCAATCATTCCTCCACAAGAATGATTCCTGATGACCCTATCAGATAGTGACATTGATACGTACATATAATATATAATATAATATTAATAATATATATAATATATTATAATAAATTATATATAAATTAAATATATTATTATATATTAACACAAAAAATAGTCATGATCTCGTCAGGAAATGACATACCTACATACATACATGTATACAGATATATACATCAACACAATCAAGATCACAACACAATTACTAGATATCATAAGGTAAAGGTTAAGAGAACTTCCTTTATTCATGCACAACATGTACAACATTGAGAACAATAGTTCCCAAGGTAGTCAACGCATTTTTTACCTTAATCCCATTTATTTTACCCTTTTTGTTACCTTTCTCATGAATATCTCGTCATCATCCATTTACACAAATGGACCCAACCAATCCATCTAGTTGTTATATGCTTGCCTTCAACTACCCTTATACATGCATTGAGCTTCATCCAAGCCTTACATCACATGTTGGGTTTCACACAGATCTCCATGGGCTCCATTACTTTTACTCTTTTCCAACCAATTCCCCACACCCTAAACACAAAAGGTAAGACACGAAACAAACAAGAAGAAAACCGTGGAAAACCAACAACAATATGGCACCACAACCAAAGTGGCATGGTCATGCACATGACACAAACAAAACTACAATCAAGCACAACAAATCACCAAAAGACCAAAAGCATAGGACTAACAATAGACACCAAGACTCAATCCCCATGGTTCCCAGTTCTTCCAAGGAAAAGCTTAACCTGAGACTTCTTCAATATTCCATGGCAATTTCTTTTCCATGCAATCCCTTGGATCATACTACCATCAACACATAACTATCAATGCTTAAATAAACATAACAATACATCGGTTACCTTACCTTGTTGTGTCAAGCATATTTCTTGCAACTAAACACATCCACACCATCTCTCAAAGGACTCCAATTCCCTTTAAAGATCTGCTTGTAACTAGAGACTAGCTAATATACTTGCCAAATACAAGTTCATGAATCGAGCACATATCCACATAATGTTAGACAAGATTAAGGTTAAGAATACTTCTTGTATGCAAATAACTCATTTGTTTGGAATTATGGTTTCCAAACATAGCCAAATGAATTCTTGTCCAATTCCTTTAGTTTACCCTTTTTACCTTGTTGCAATTGAGTGTTACTATGCATTGTCACATCACCCAAATGTTAGTTATATAAACACATCAACTATTATCTTGTCATGCTAATACCAAGCATGTTTTCTGCATTATTTACACATGTAAAACACATTTTCCAAATATCAATACAATCATATCTATCAATTTGAAATCAACCTTTACCAAGACTAGCAATCATGTCATAATTCATAGTCAAATCATAGTCATTAGACATAATACTACAATTGTCACTTACTACACTCAAGTACATGTCAGCTATCTCAACAAGTGTTAGTACAATCATCTTAAAACAATATCATTTCTTCATGCAACCTTACAGACACATACTCATATCAAGAAATTAATCAAACATTCAAGCAAACTATAAATGTACCATGTTAGATAAATCAACTAGATGACATAATAGACACCAAACACTTAAACACCAAATATATGACATAATCAAATAGTCAAGCACCAAATATATGACATAAGAAAACTCATACCTTAAAGTAGAAGTAGATTTTTGTCATGTGCTTTAGTACATTGCATGAGCTTGTGAATCCATGGGATTTTCTACATGATATCAAGGCTGAGAACAGTATACAAGAGGAGATTTTGAAGTTTTGAGTTTTGGGTTACAGGTGAAATTCAAATTTGCAATACATACTTCAGGATTGGAAAATGGCTTTCTATGGTTTGCGGCTCGAGTACGCCTTGGAAGGCAGCTCAAATTTTATAGCCTAGAGGGACAGAATGGAGGTTTTGTTAGAGGATAATGACTTGAAGGAATTCATTGATTAAGAAATTCCTAAGCCAACAGCTTTGGATGCACAAAATTTGGTTGAATGGAAGAAGTGTGTGGCAAAGGCGAAGCAGATAATCCTTGAGAGAGTTTGAGACCACATTGTATCGAGTCTCCATGGAAAGGAAACTTTGTATGCTATGTGGAAAAAATTGACAGACTTGTAATAGAATAGCAGTGACCAAAGGAAATTGGCACTGAAGGACAAACTTCGAAAAATCAAAATGGAGAAAGGCAAGATTATTCCAAAATACTTGACCAAGTGCACTCAATGTCGTGATGAACTTTGAAGTGTTGGAATCATGCTTTTTGAGGCTGATATGGTGAGTCTTGTTCTTCTAGGACTCCCAAAGCATTTTCATAGTTATCAGGACTCTATCAATAGTTGGGAGAAGTTACCAGATTAAGAACGACTATGGTTAGATTTGATGCAAGACTAGATCAGGAGGAACACCAGGGATGGATCTTCATCAAAGACTGGTGATGAAGATACCTATGCCTTAGTGATTAAGGCCAAGAAGGGGAAAGGGAAAGCTTCCCATTCCAAATCAGATTCTTGTCATGGAGGTAATAAGAAAGACATAACAAAATTTGAGTGCTTTCATCATCATGAGCTGGGCCAGTTTACTACAAATTGTCCACTCAATAAGTTCAAGAAGAAGTCCTCAGGAGAGGCAGCAGGTGAGGCTTTTTCCTCTCAATTCAAATTGGACTTTTCCCTCATTGTAAGCATGGTTTCATCGATTATGGGAAGTGTATGGTACTTATACAGTGGGGAATCATTCCACATGACTGCCGATAAAGAGTTATTCAGTGACCTAGAGGAGAAAGATCTCCAGATGCATATCGAGATGGGTGACAACAGGCAATATAGTGTTACTGGATTGGGCACAATTAATTTTTAGAGGGAGCATGGGGCTCCTCTCACATTGGAGAATGTTATGTATGTGCTCAAGCTGAAGAAGAACTTGGTTTTTGTTGCTATGCTTGAGGATAGAGGCTATGATGTGATATTATCAAAAGGAAAGGTGTTCCTTTGACACATAGCCATGGGTCAACTAGCATCTATCACGTATGTAACCATAACAACAATAGACATGTACATAAACCTAATGTATATAACTCTAATGCATATAAAAATCTATTAACTAACATACCTGCATGTCAAACATAAAATACCTCTATGAGGATCCACTCTTACCCATATGTCTATTGTTGCAACTTCATTTTAATGATCCGCATCTCCTGCTCTATCTAAGCCAACACATTAGGATCATAACATACCAATGTCATCATGATAACCTAATTTCATGTTGAGAAATGGCAACAAGAAATTCTAGTTTAATTTGTCCTTGAATTAACCTGAGAATTAAAATTGAATTCTATTCTCATAACAACTTGTAAATAGTTAATTAAGTTTAGTTAACTTAATTAGCTTAGGAATTTCAAGTTGGAAGTCTTTCTAAAGTCATGTATATGTTCTCCCTAAGTTTTAGGGGTCCATTATGAGTTTAAATTGAGTTGTAAATTAGATCACTCATTTTACTGAGTTAAGTTCATTTAAATTAGTTCCAAACTATTTGAGGAACTAATAGAGAGTTAACAGTCAATTGGTGCACTAATGCATCCACAAGTGTTACTCTAGTTAACAGAAGATTCCCTCATCAGAAACCCATGCATGTCGATTATGAGAAAGACCCAGTTGAGACTAGAGTGTAGGGATAGTGTACTATCAGTTGTATTATTTACTGGAGTATAAATATCATGGATACATCAGAGATTTATCCTACGTTTGGATTGCGGAGTTTTGGAAGCATGAATTCCCTTTAAATACAGGTTATTCATCCTACGAATTATGGAAGGTATTAGGGGCTTGGAGAGCTGCAGAATTGGGTAAGTGCTGGCCAAGAGCTAGCTTGTGCGCTGAGAGGGTTGAGCACACTTATGCGGAATTTTTCTAGTGAGAACAAGCTTTGTATCTTCACTCATATTTCTAATATATGCAATACAGATAGCGGGGTTTTGAGCAATGGATTTCCCCAGATACATCTTGTGTTATGTGCCATTGATTTATCTTCTTCTTGTTCATATTTTTTCATCGATCTATTGGCTTTCGTTGGTTGAAAGTAGAAGTATATTCTTGTCCTCTGCTTTAGTACATTGCATGAGCTTGTGAATCTACAGGATTTTGTACATTGCATACATTGATATCACAATGCATGTCTCACCAACCATACATGCATAATCATAATCATGGTAATGCTTTCATAACAACATATAACCAATTCATATACAACCATACACTTATGGCGACACATCCCACAACAACACCATCAACCTTCACATGGAGACATCACTACAACCATGATCAACACCATGCAAATGCAACAAGCACATGAACTACAAGCATAAGGAAAACATACGAAACTAACATGAATGCATGACCAACACGCCACCCATCTAGTCCAATGGGTGAACCATGCTCTGATACCACTCTAGTACACCTTCCTCCCACATCTACCCAAGTAACCGGCCAACTGGGGTAAACATGTGGCGAGACGCTACTATGATATGATTCAACCTCATAGGTGTCCTTAAGGAAGTGGAATCGACATAAACACATCAAAAATACCTTCCACATCAGCAACAACACTCCCAGGAGCCATCCCAACCACACAAGTATCATGCCCCTGGGTCCCACTAATTTTTTAAGCTATTAAACCTCTGGACACTCCGATGTTATGGAATGCCAACGTCTATAGAGCTTTGGATGCTCCCACAAGCTTGCATGCTTGTGCCCAGGGAAAATTTCCCAATAGACCTATGCCAGAGTCTACGGAATCTATTAAACACGTGATGACAAGACTAATAAATCAAAAACTAACTCCAAGACTAAGCCTAACCATCCCCAACCAGGACTGACATTCTGTCAAACACTTGGCATCAATGCAATCTATAGGTCTAGGATACAAGACAAAGCATGAATGACCGATACATCATATGAGACTTGACAATAAGGATCACCACCCTCTTCCTTTAAGTGTTTTGACATCAATTAGGTCTTGTGTCCATTATCCTTTTAGTTACATGTAAATACATGAAATAATCATGACAATAACCAATCATATAACCATGCTTATTACCAGCATTAAACCATGAAAATAATAGTGAGATAACAGTCATTAAATCCACCTATAAAAAAGTACAAAAGAAAGAGAACTTAGCTTTTATTAAGCATAGGAAAATCCGACCAAGTTCGAGACTTCCACGTACCACTTGATCATACACATGGTTGAACCAAGTATTTCTTTCAGCCAGCCACCCCCATGCCATATACCAAACATGAATGTGGCATCTCATGGATAAACCAATCCAAAAACAACCAAGGAAATCTAGAGGTTAAACCACCTCCACTGTCACCAAACCATGATAACACCAAAACCGGTGCTTTGATCACAAAATTGAACCAAGCTTCAAATGCCATCCACAATCCATCACTATCCTTGAGGAATTTTTCATCTCCTTGTCTCTTAGACTTTACTGCAATCCAATCTTGTATCACTAGGCCCTAAATTGAGACACCTCCCTCAATATTTATTGTGTATCCTACCATAACTGGTCAAGGAATTCCCATGCCTTTGGGAATGAACCTTGAGACCACCTCCACCCCAGATTCTGAAATCCATCCGGAAATTCCAAAGCTCAAAACTGAGATCAACATCCAAACACGCCATGGCATCTAGAAAAAGTCAAGGCTAGGTTGAAAACCATTGTCATAACTTGGCAAAACCATACCACCGACAGCAAGAGAACCATACACCAACATGCAAAGCCATGCATGTCAAAACTAGCTAGGAAATCAGACATACAATATGTTATATGCAAGTATTCCTGCTGAAGTTGCTTGATACTGTTCTTCCTTGTGTGATCCTTGCTTTCCATTTGTTTGTTTTTCCTTCCTTTCTCCAAAGCTAGAGTGTTCCAATAATATTTTAATTGTCCAAGAGTTAGAGATAGAGAAAGAGAGAATAATGAGAAAGCTCCAAAACTGAACTGACCAAGCTTACACTGACCAAGTCTGCCAACTGATCCTTAGAAGCATTTTTATCAATGAAGCCTCTATTTTCTTCAATTTCCATTATTTTCCTTCATTTTTCTCCTCACATGCAACCTATGACCTTTCATCTTACTTTTCTCCTAATTTCTTTTATTTTCATAAATAAATGTGCCAAAATGCCTTTTGCCTTTTTAATGCCTTTGTCTTTTCCTTTGTCAATTTCCTTAGCCATAAACACATCCAGTGATGCCCACTAGGATATATTTTCCCAACATTCAGCTTGGAATAAGTGTCCCTTAACCGTGGTCATATTTTGCCTTTATTAACTTCCATTACATGGAATTTTCACCAAGGTTGCTACACATTCAACAAGGAAATTGAAAGGTAGTGGAGTATTAGCAGCCCCACTTCAATCATTGCCAATGGAGAAACTAGATCCTAAAATACCAACGACGACAACAACGAGATCCAAAGAAACTCATTGCCTCTAGGAAAACTACAACAAAAAATGCCTTGCTACCAGAAAATTCCATTTGGATAAAGATCTAGAGCTTAAAACTATGGCCAAAAGCAGTAGTATTCTTATGCCATAGGAAATTTTTGACATTGGACAAACTTCAATCAAGGGAATATATTGGTCCTTCAATTTGTCACCTATGTGGACAGGAAAAAGAAACCTCCAATCATTTATCCACTTCATACTCTTTCACCAACATCTTGTGGGAGAAAGCAACATTAATCTTTTGACATCATGACAAGGTCTAGAACAATGTCATTGAAATAGTCTCAAATTAAAGATATACAACATCCAAACACATCATAAT
The DNA here is from genome assembly GCA_000404065.3 of Pinus taeda. Lineage (NCBI taxonomy): Eukaryota > Viridiplantae > Streptophyta > Pinopsida > Pinales > Pinaceae > Pinus > Pinus taeda. The sequence continues at coordinate 17,485 of APFE031639801.1, read as the reverse complement.
AAACAAAGTGTGGCAACTTATTTCAGGTTTCATGATATGGGAAATCTAGAAAGAATGAAATAGAAGAATCTTTAAAGAGAGTGATAATACTCCATACTAAATATGAGGAAAATTTGATTGCCAAAATATCAGGGAAACCATACTATCAAAAATTTGGTCTTCCCAAGATAGGAACAACAATTAACAATATTCATAAATGCTTTAAGACCTAGGCATAATCCATTCAAGCATAATCAACACACTAAGTAAAACTTTAGTCTCAATTCTCAAGTCTAGACTCCTAGAGCTTGCCTACCCCAGATTCCTTCAAATTAAAATTTGATGGTGCCTCCAAAGATAAGCTAGGTTCAACTAGTTATGGAGGACTATTCAGAGGAAATAAAGGTGAAATCCTTCATATATATGATGGTTTTTGAGATAGGGTCCCCTAAGGTTAATGTTGGGGCAAAAGCCCAAGTTTTGGGGTAGAAAGCCCAAGTTTTTGCGATGTAAAGTGTAAAGTCTTAGAAAGTTATTATTGCAGAGTGCGTAGATGTAAAGTTCCATAAATGGTTTTTACCCTTTGTTTATGTAAGTTGTTTCAGCTTTAGTAGACCTACCCGTGGTCTGCGGACCATGGGATTGTATAAAAATGAGAGTCTAAGGCAGTTTAGTCCAAGTAAGTTTTGAAGACAATGTAATGGGTCAATAGGAGCTAAGAGCGAAGAGTCTTAGAGTAGAAGAGAGGCTCTACAACTATGTGCGCAGAGGCCTACATTAGAGTCTGCAGTTGAGTGCGCGGACCCCTGCAGTGAATTGCACAGGGTAGTTTTGAGTGTGTAAGCAAATATGAAGTATCAATAAAGAGATTGTTTTGGAAATATTTGTGTTTTATCCCTTTACTTCTTTTATGAATGAATGTGTTTTTCTTATGAGGAATAATGGGTTTATGATTTAATATTGTATTAATGCACGAATCTGTATGTTTTACATTGTTATATGAACACAAGGAATAATATTTGCTTACGCGAAGAATATCTTAATGCATGCTAAAAAAATCAGACACTTGAGACGATTTGGGTAATAACAAACTTAGGAGTAATTACAGAAGTGCATAAGTGGTTGAGTCACCTGTTTAGGGTTCGCGAAAGACAATCATAGAACTTGGCAAAGGTTTAGAGACTGGTAAGAGGAAGTTATCTCGATAAGACTTGAGGGATTATCGATCTGTGCGAAGGTAGATAAAGGGTTAAAAACAACATCATAACCATCTCCGGGTGCAAAAACTTGGTTCTAGCATCCCCCCATACTGCTTCAGGTGAGACTTCAGTCCGTGCTCCATGGATTGATGCTAAAAGGGCAAGTAGTGTAGGGATTTTCTTGGCTAACTTAACACTAAACCTGGGTCAGGGTCCCCTAAGCCAACAAATGGTTTTGTTGCCGAGACTGGGATCTACATAAAGAGATGTGTGATGTCACATCACTGGATTCCGACAAAGAGAGAAATTGAAGATTGGTTGGATAGAAAGATCCACAAATTTGCGAAGCAAGAGAACAGGAACTCACGATTGACAAAAGAATAGTGGTTGGATAGGTATATGTACATAGAAATACATGAAATTTTCTTTTGTTCCTTCCTGATCGAATTATACAAGTGGATCACTAAATTGGCAGACGACCAAGGAAGGTGGAGGCTTGACGGTCTGATTGTGTGGACCTTGGAGTTAGTGCGGAGATTGGAAGCCTCTGAAGATAAGATCACATGAACTGTCGATCACTGGCTTGATCGTATCATAGGATGATTTGTGATAGAGCTTGCGGTCGATACCTCGGTTAGCTACAGTGAAGCAGAGAGACGCTTCTTCAAAGGACCGCGAGGTAAGTATTTAAGGTCTTTGAATAATTGGATTAAAATGTTGTTGTGTGAAAAGTGGGTTATGCAATTACCTTTGTGTTTGGAGCTACGCGAAGTGGAAATATATTCAAGGATAGAAAGGGAACATGACTTGAATATAGCCCGCTGATTGAGCCCCCTTTGAGTGATGACGAAGAAGCAACACAAGCTTCTTCGTAGAGCGTTTTCTAGTTAGTAAGGCGAGGGTTCCCGCAAATACCCCATCCACCCACACCACCTCCATCTTCACCTCCACCGCATACACCTTTACCCACACTGTTATCACTCAAGAAAAAGTGCTAAATTGTTCACATCAGTTCAATTGTTTGACAAAGGCACATAAATCCTTTTCAGCAGTTTCGCAGCGCAGCATGTTTCTGGTGATTTCATAGCGCCTGTAATCATTTTAAAACAAGCACACCTTGGTGAGACAGTTGCGCACAACTCTGGGAGAAGTGGTAGAAAATTCTGATCTAATTCCTGAAAATCTGTTAACT
>APFE031639801.1:524-14743 GCA_000404065.3 Pinus taeda | reverse complement strand
CCCTGACTTCTATGCATGAGCAGTGTTATAGCTTACTGAATATGATCAACTCCATAAGCCCAATGGAAGTCTTTGTAATGTCTGTCCAGCCAACATGTTTATTAAATGTAGTTTACAAGAGTTAGCCCTCTTATCAACAATCAAAATCAATAACTTTTTTTGAGAGAGCCCCCTCAGGCTAGGGAGGCTAATCCTTAGTCAAAAGATTGGTCTGAAACAGTTACACAGAGTTTACCTGATCAGCAATGAGAAGGACATTTCACGAATTATGTTGCAGGAGGACGGTCGATGCCTATGAGGCCGGAAGCTCAAACAAGGCATGCGCTGTGGTGTGTTATCTGTCAGGTAGCTGGAAAACATGCGAAAGATAATTGCCACTTGTTGGAGAAATTTGTACAGACACCACAACATCTCTTTTGCAACTTCTGCCAATCAATAGGCCATAATGAGCGCAATTGTCATAGTTATGAGTTAATGATTAAAAGAATGCCCACATATCAAATGCAGACATAAACTCAGCCTCTGGATCAAGGTGCTTAAGGGCCACAAGGAGAATATCAGGGGTGTGGACAAGGCCGAGGTAGAGGAGGACCTAGGAGAGGTCGGGGGCAAGTTATTTGTTACAATTGTGGAGGTCCAAGACACTATGTGCAAGAATGCACAAACCTGACACACTTGTCATGCTGATACAACAATCAGTTTGACCACACGATATAAGACTTCCCTGTACTAATAGCTAAGATGTGTGAAAAGGGAACACAACCTCAACAACCTACGAAGAACCTTCATATGATGAGGGTTGAACCCCGTGAAGAGGACCCCAATGTGAATATTGTGTTGCGAAGTGGAATGGCAACTGGCGAAGATAGCCTGAAGAAGGTGAATGGGTCCACAAAACTCCAGAAAATGAGGTTGGCTTTGATTTGGAGCGCACAAAGGAAACCTTCACGGAAGTAAAGAAAATCTTCGCTGAGGCTTCTACCTCAGGAAGTCAGGATAAGCAGTTTGGAGAAATGGACCCATTCATGCTTCACATTTTTGGAGACCTATATGAAGCTGCTATGTGATATCAAGGTCATAAAGGGATTATAGAAGTTGATCAATAAATGTGCTTGTAATGCTCCTAAGGGACTGTGCGTGGTCAGGAAAATTGGTAAGCATAAGGCGAGAACAGGACGTGAGATGAGGCTCACCGCGCAAATAAGAGAGTATTAAGTGGACCAAGTTATTCTGGATCTTGGGTCAGATGTGAATATTTTTCCGAAACATACATGGGAGAGAATGGGGAGACCTGCGCTACAGTGGTCTCCTATTCAATTAAGGATGGCGAATCAACAAAATATTATCCCCATGGGAATATTACAGGGAGTGACAGTTGATATTGAAGGCACAAGCGCATTAGCAGATTTCAAAGTAATAGAGATTGTCGATGTCAACAATCCCTACTCCGCGCTCCTTGGGATCAACTGGGCTATCGACATGAACGGGGTGATCAATTTGAAGAAGCAAACGATATCATTTGAAAGAAAATTGCTCCAGGTAGTAGTAATGTTGGACCCCGCAGAAGGGTCGCACTATACTAAACCGGTCTATGATTATCTAAGTGACAATGATTTGGACCAAATTCATAAGATAATGGCACAAGATCAAGATTGGGTAAATCCGACAGCAAATGGACATATTTCATGGGACTGCGAAATCTCCTGAACCTCAGATTCAGATGAGAAATTGGAACACTGCATAATCAATTGCATAAAGTGTCTACGCTGCACTATAACGTGATGACCAAATCGTTGCATTGCATATCATCGGAGGTAAGAAGTCTACCTTACTATGATGATTTAACTAACATTGATAAATTTTTGGATGCATTTGAAAAGGAAGTCCTAGAGAAGCATCGCTTCCAAGCCTTAGACTTGGCACTGCGTGCTATGCCTGCAAGATGGTGGGGTACACATAAAGACAATTTCAATGGATGGCGCGAATATAGAAGAATGATGAGGGTGTGGTTTGGTCGCCAAAAGGTGCGATTAACAGAGAAATACAATGGAAGGAGTGATTCACATGATTACTTAGCAAAATGGACCGATGCTTATGGAGCAGAACCATAACCGGAGTGGGCGCATCTGTTCTGTCACATCTTGGATGTAATACCTATGAACTGGTAGCTAGAGACAGAGCTCCAACATGGCACAGACGAATGGGATATTTTGAAACCGGGATTCTTGATGACATTCAACTTTGAAGATGGATTCAATTGCATTGATGAAGCATTGTAGGAGGTCAAAGCAACGATCTTCAGAATCCCGCAGGATCCCTTGGCTTTGATTCAACCAGATTGGACCACCCAGATGCACCATGTGTCGGAGTGTTACAATATGACTGCTGAAGAAAAAGAGGAGGATCCAAGGAATGTTAATATACCAAAGTCAGAAGGTCACCGCGAAGTCGAGGGGTCACAGATAGAGAATCCTGATATCATCGTGCCGCTGAAAACGAGACAAGTGAACATTGGTATAGAGGCAGAGTTGAATTTTGTGAAGATAGGGGACTACTGGGATGATGCTATAGTGGATGAGGTCACTGAGTTGCTCCACGAGTATCAGGATTTGTTCCCTACACAATTTTCAGACATGAAAGGGATTATAGGCGATTTAGGGGTGATGAGGATAACATTGAAACCAGACGCGAAGCATTTGAAACAGAGGCCATATTGGCTCAATCCTAAGTACAAAGAAAGGGTCCGCTTAGAATTGGACAATATGTTAGCAGCGGGAATCATTGAACCAGTGGAGGAGTCTGACTGAGTAAGTCTGATGGTCATTCAGGAAAAGAAGCAGAAAGATGAAATAAGGATCTGCGTAGATCTCAGGAAGCTAAATGATGCTTATGTGCATGATCCTTTTCCAACTTTGTTCACCGATGAAGTTTTGGATAATGTAGGAGGACAAGAAGCATATTCATTCACTTATGGGTTCTCAGCATACCATCATATCAAGATCACGCCAGAAGATAGGAGTAAGACGACCTTCGTGACTGAATGGGGATGCTTTCATTATACTGTAATTCCTTTTAGACTGAAGAACGCGTTAGGGATATTTTCAGGCGTCATCATCGTTGCGTTCAAGGACTTCATTCACAAGTTTTTGGACATATAATTTGACAACTGGATGGTGTTTGGGATGGTAAAGCACCATGTAGCTTGTCTACGCTTGATGCTGGATACATGCTGGAGGTATCAGATTGCACTAAACTTGAAGAAGTGTCTATTTTGCATCCCTTTTGGAATATTGTTGGGTCATGTAGTATGCAGACAAGGATTAATGGTGGATCCAGCTAAGATCCCAATTATAATGAATTTGGAGGTGCCAAGAAGTGTCAAACAGTTGAGTGCAACGCTGGGGCATACTAGTTATTACCGAAAGTTCATCAAGTGTTATGCCCAGATTACTGAACCGATGGAAAAATTGTTGAAGAAGGATGCTACATTTTGTTGAAATGAAGAATTTCAATTGAGCTTGGATGTGTTAAAAGAAAAGATGGTCACTGTGTTGATCATAGTCTTCCTGGATTGGAAGAAGGAATTTTATGTGCATGTGGATGCATCATATATTGCACTGGGAGCAGTACTGACACAGGCCGGTGAGGGAGAGTTTGATCACCATATCGCATTTGCAAGCAGAAAGTTATCTAAGGCTTAGAAGAATTATTCGAGGACAGAGTGCGAAGGTTTGGCTATGATGTACGTGATCCAGAATTTCAGACACTACTTTCGAGGCAGACACTTTAAGATGTATACAAACCATTCTGCATTAAAGTACCTGGTCAACAAGCCTGTGTTGGGGGGGGGGGGTATGTAGATGGTTGTTGTTGTTTCAGGAATATGATTTTGAAGTCATTGGGAAGCTAGGATGATTGAATACAGGATTGGATCATTTGCCACACATTGAAACAGGGGAGGAGCCTACTAATTTAGAGGAAGGACTCCCTGACGTGCGGCTCTTTATGGTGCGTGTAGCAGACACTCATTTTGTAGACATCATACACTTTCTAACTACAGGAACAACTCCAAAAGGGTACACTAGCCAACAAAAGAATAAATTGGTGGTGCGCGAAGCAAATTTTTCTGTTTTTACAGGTCACTTGTATAAGATGGGAGCGGATGAGATATTGCAGCGTTATGTGCCTAAGTTTGAATGAAGCAACATCCTAGCAGAAGCTCATGGAGGGGCTGCAGGAGGCCATTATGCAGGAAAATCAACAACACAAAAGATTTTATGTGTTGGGTTGTGGTGGCTGACACTCTATAAGGATTCCAAAGCTTATTGTAGGGCATGCGATGCATATCAAAGGATGGGTAGGCCATCACAGAGGGATGAGTTGCCTTTGAATCTGCAAGTGTCGTTGCATCCATTTGAAAAATGGGCAATTGATTTTGTAGGACCAATTCAACCTCCAGGGAAGAAAACTGGTGCGTGGTATATCATCACAGCGACTGAGTATTTGACCAGATGGGAGGAGGTGCAACCTATAAATGATTGTACAGGGGCAACAATAGCGAAGTTCCTATTTGAATATGTGCTGACTAGGTTTGGTTGCCTGAAGATTTTGATAGGCGATTGCGATACACATTTCCTTAATGAAATGATCAACACGTTGACAGAAGAATTCCAAGTTTATCATCGAAATAGCACGTTGTATCATCCTTGGGCTAATGGGATGGTGGAAGCGTTTAATAAGATATTGGATAATGTGCTAACAAAGGTTTGCAATGCGCAGAGGAATGATTGGGATGTGCGCATATCAATGCGTTATGGGTTTAACAATGTAAACTTTGAAACATGAACTATAAACTCAAAACAGGAACTTTGGCCAAAAGACCCCGAAAAAACATAAAAAATAGTGCTAAAAATGAAAAGTGTGTATACTGGAATGATGGTTTTTTTTTAGGGTCAATTTTGAACATGTTTTAAAAATCAGAGTGAAAACGAAATTTTTGTGCAAAAAACACCTTGAAAATGAAAAAGTGTTGATACTGGAATGATAATTTTTTTTGGCTCAATTTTCAACATTTTTAAAAAATGTTAGTAAAACTGAACTTTTATGTGCAAAAAAACAGTTGTTTATGAAGAAAAAACACACTAATGTTTTTGGTAGAATAACATTTTTCTTTCCTAAGTATAAATTCAACATGTTTTCAACCATAACATTCTATATACAAAAAAATTCAAATTTTTTCAACCATAAAATTAAAAAACCATGACATTATGAACAAATTACATGACTAAATTAATCAAAATGTCATTATTTGTATATTGAATGAAACATACATTATATCTCTAATTTAATGTTGCATTTTAGATATTCTAAACAATCAAAATTATCATAACTAAGACATATAGTCCAACAACATAAAAATGACTCATAACTTCTGATTTAACACCATATGGAAATCAAAATTTTTATTTCAAGATATGATGCAAACATCAGTTATATAAACTGTCTTAGACAATTATTCAAGATCGCTCATATTTTCTTGCACACCATCAAAATTCACATCTTTAGATGAATGACTGGATGCTGACGAAGATGTTCCTTATTATTCTCTTTCATCAACTAGTTCCCCATCCAAGTCCACATGCATGCTTCACCATTTCAGGTTTCAAAATTCTTCTACATCTACGGCTAGTTTCAACAAACTCGCATCTCAACATTGTTCCTTCTAGTAATAACCTTTTCAGAATCTCTATCGTCTTGAAGCAAAGAGTTCCTCTCTTTGTTAGATACAAGTCATAAACAAGTATGTCAACTTCCTCCAATTTTAAGATTTCTGTGCGGTGGTGATTTATATTTGTACCCTTTCTTTTTCTCTTTCCACCATTTTTTTTTGTCAACTATCATCTATGGCTTATACACACCATTGAATGGGTGTGTATTTGTGGCATACCAATGTACTTAAACACCTGTAACATCCTCATTTTCTGTAAAGACCTTTATAACCTTAGAAACCCAGAATGGATAGCCATTGGGATCTCCATCTGCTAGCACTACGATCATGCAACCCTCCTTAATATCCTGTACTAAACCCCTGTAAAGGTCTTCCATGGCTTCACGTTGTGCACGGGATCTTCTGGAACCAATATACATCTCTCTTTCCTTTGCCTGTGAAGAATTAATAATACCTTGAGATTGTTGTTGTTCAACAATGTTTATTTCCTCATGTTCTTTTGACACATTTTGTGGCCAAATAAATGGATTTTTCAAAGCTATATCTTCATTTGTTGTTGTTGAAATGATATCACTTTGATTATTGAAAAATGACTCCCACCAAACTGAATCAACAATGTCAAAGTACTCATATGTATATCTAATGCATTTTTTAATTTCTTCTAGGCAATCAGAATAATGTATATCTCTATTTTGTCTGTGTGCATTATGAACTTCACCAACTGATTGTAATAAAAATATTTTTGGTGCAAATATTGGATGATCTAGAATGAACTTCAAAATTCCAAACCTAGTGATGGTGCCCATTCTGCAGTAGTTGAATACTTCTTGCCCCATATTAGTGTTTTCCCAAGAATTATTTTGATACAAAATTGATGTTGGAAGTTGATGTCATTAATTTGTTCAATTCATTTCTCCTCAAATGTGATCCCAGAATAAACCTTCACATGTCAACAGTTTCTTCCAACACATCAAAAGTAGGCTTTGGCATGTATGATTTCTTAATACATTCAATTAATGATGGCAAGATCCCAACTTCCTTCCTCCTCAATGTGACTGAAAAACGACTGAACATCTGATCAATATGGTCATGAGTGTGTCCAACAAGAAGGAAACCAACAGTTACGTTCTGAAAAATTCTCAATTCAACAAGCATGTTTAGATATCCAAAAACAACCAGATTTTTGTTTTCATGGCAAGTGTTGTCCAATTGTAGATACAAAACTTTAGGAAGATTACTAGACCAATGAGAAAGCACATCATGAATTATGGTTGTTGTCAGATTTGCATCATTATGAATATTTGGAGCTGTGAAGTACACCCTTGGCAACATTTTCCCATTGAAGACCATACAACCGACCAAGTGATACTGAATAAAATTTTCCTCCTGTAACTTTTTGGGTGTGCGAACAAAATGTGGTAAAAGTGTTTTCTTCTGGTCCATACCATCAATTATCAAACCCAAATATTTATTCAAATTATCATAACACTTCTTTCGACGCTTGTACAACTCTTTCCTTTCACTTGTTTTTTGTTCGCAATGCTCCTGAAGTTCTTTCGCAATTGAATCTACACAACATAAAAGAAAGCCATTAAGAAATATGTTTTCATAGTTGATGACTATACAATTTTAAAAGTTAAAGTTATGAATGCTTACCTCTTTCTGACCCTTCACATTGGTCCCTTTTTTATTTAAGAGAAGCACATGTACTGCAAATGCCCATCCTTGTCTTCTTAGGAATACGGACATTGTTGAATTATTTATTCCATAACTTCACAAAATATTGATATGTAATAAACTGACCATGTCCCTCAACACCTTTTGCATATTTTTTTTATAAGTTGTAGATTTCGCATCTTGAAAAATTATCTGGAATATGTATTGTCTCTCTATTTGGCATACACTCTCCATGCTTTGAAAAGAATATTTCATCCATGACATTGCAGTATTTGATAATTTCCCAAACTGTTGTTTATGATGTATTTCTGAATAAAATGTGGGATCCTTTTCCAAATTTTCTTGGATTCTCGAGAAATGAAAATTCCCCATCGAATGAAACATTTTGAAAGCCTTTCTACAGATAAATAAAGACCTAATATGATAATCATAACCTGACAATGAAGATTGCATGCACCCAACTAAATATGAATTTTGCGTGCTTTTATTCATTGACAAATATCTCTTCCTTTTCTATAAAGAAAATTTGAAATCCATATGTTTCAAGCAATCTTTTTAACAACATTCATTTGAAATGAGAGCATTGATAGAACTTCTTCTCGTCAGATATTCTACTCTACTCCTTGTATAATTAGAACATCTTGCATTGATACAAAAATGTTTGTTCCTACTCCTCGATACAATATTTATTGGCAACATCTCCATCATTGGATCATCATTTGTATAACTATTTTTATCATCATTATGAGGAATCTTATCCACACTATGATCAGCTGTGCTTTTCAAACATTGACTTGGAGGATATTCTTCATCTTCCCCTTCTTCAGTGCTACTGTCATAGTCCTTAGAATTGGGACTAAATGGAAAATTGACTCTATGTTTATTGGATATTCTTCCTCATGTGCATTTTCAGTGTTGATCTAATAGTCCATAGATAGGACTACGTAAAAAATGTGACTGTTTACTTACTGAAAATGCTACATCATGTCCTTTATCACTGCTACTCTTATAGTCATTAGGATTAGGACTAAGTGCTTCATCATGTCCTTCATCACTACTGCTCTTATAGTCCATAAGATTAGGACTAAGAGGACACTGTGACACTCCATTCTTTTGAAAATTTTCATAATGCCTTTCATCACTACTGCTCTCATAGTCCATAGGATTATGACTAAGTGGACACCGTGACACTCCATTCTTTTGAAATTTGTCATCATGCTCTTCATCACTGCTTCTTTCATAGTCCATTAGATTAGGACTAAGAGGACACCGTGACACTCCATTCTTTTGAAATTTTTCATCATGCTCTTCATCGCTGCTGCTTTCATAGTCCATAGGATTAGGAATAAGTGGAAACCATGACACTTAATTCTTTTAAAATTCTTCATCATGTTCTTCATCACTGTTGCTTTCATAGTCCATAGGATTAGGACTAAGTGGACATTGTGACACTCTATTCAGTTGAAATTCTTCATCACTGTTGCTCTCATAGTCCATTGGATTAGGACTAAGAGGACACCATGACACTCCATTCTTTTGAAATTTTTCATCACTGCTGCTCTCACAGTCCATATGATTAGGACTAAGTGGACATCGTGACACTCCATTCTTTTGGAATTCATCATCATGCTCTTCATCACTGCTTCTCTCATAGTCCATAGGATTAGGACTAAGAGGACATCGTGACACACAATTCTTTTGAAATTCATCATCATGCTCTTCATCACTGCTGCTCTCATAGTCCATAGGATTAGGACTAAGAGGACAAAGTGACACTCCATTCTTTTGAAATTTTTCATCATGATCTTCATCACTATTGCTCTCATAATTCTTAGGATTAGGACTAAGTGGACACCGTGACACTCCATTCTTTTGAAATTCGTCATCATGCTCTTCATCATTGCTGCTCTCATAGCCCATAGGGTTAGGACTAAGAGGACACCATGACACTCCATTGTTTTGAAATTTTTCATCATGCTCTTCATCACTGTTGCTCTCATAGTCCTTAGGATTAGGACTAAGTGGACACCATGATACCCCATTCTTTTGAAATTTGTCATCATGCTCTTCATCACTGCTGCTTTGATAGTCCATAGGATTAGGACTAAGTGGACACCGTGACACTTCATTATTTTGAAATTTGTCATCATGCTCTTCATCACTACTGCTATGATAATCCATAAGAATAGGACTAAGAGGACACTGTGACACTCCATTCGTTTGAAAATTTTCATCATCCTCTTCATCACCATTGCTCTCATAGTCCTTAGGATTAGGACTAATTAGACACCGTGACACTCCATTCTTTTGAAATTCACCATCATGCTCTTCATCACTGCTGCTCTCATAGTCCATAGGATTAGGACTAAGTGGACACCGTGACACTCCATTATTTTGAAATTCGTCATCATGCTCTTTATCACTGCTGCTCTCATAGTCCATAGGATTAGGACTAAGTGGACATCGTGACACTCCATTCTTTTGGAATTCATCATCATGCTCTTCATCACTACTTGTCTCATAGTCCATAGGATTAGGACTAAGAGGACATTGTGACACACGATTCTTTTGAAATTCATCATCATGCTCTTCATCACTGCTGCTCTCATAGTCCATAGGATTAGGACTAAGAGGACAAAGTGACACTCCATTCTTTTGAAAATTTTCATCATGATCTTCATCACTATTGCTCTCATAATTCTTAGGATTAGGACTAAGTGGACACCGTGGCACTCCATTCTTTTGAAATTCGTCATCATGCTCTTCATCATTGCTGCTCTCATAACCCATATGATTAGGACTAAGAGGACACCGTGGCACTCCATTCTTTTGAAATTTTTCATCATGCTCTTCATCATTGTTGCTCTCATAGTCCTTAGGATTAGGACTAAGTGGACACCGTGATACTCCATTCTTTTGAAATTTGTCATCATGCTCTTCATCACTGCTGCTTTGATAGTCCATAGGATTAGGACTAAGTCGACACCGTGACACTTCATTATTTTGAAATTTGTCATCATGCTCCTCATCACTACTGCTATGGTAGTCCATAGGATTAGGACTAAGAGGACACTGTGACACTCCATTCGTTTGAAAATTTTCATCATCCTCTTCATCACCATTTCTCTCATAGTCCTTAGGATTAGGACTAATTAGACACCATGACACTCCATTCTTTTGAAATTCGCCATCATCCTCTTCATCACTGCTGCTCTCATATTCCATAGGATTAGGACTAAGTGGACACCGTGACACTCCATTATTTTGAAATTTGTCATTATGATCTTCATCACTGCTGCTCTCATTGTCCATAGAATTAGGACTAAGTGAACATCGTGACACTCCATTCTTTTGAAATTCTTAATCTTGCTCCTCATCATTGTTGCTCTCATAATCCTTAGGATTAGGACTAAGTGGAATCTGTGACTCTTTATTTATTTGAAATTCTTCATCCCCTCTTTCATTAGTGTTGCTCTCATAGTCTTTAGGATTAGGACTGACTAAGTGGAAGAATTTATTTTCTATTCATAGTGGAAGAATTTCTGTTATATTCATCAATATAATTAGAGTTGTTACACGATGAAGATGTTGATGCTTTACAAAGCGAAACTTCACTATCAAAAGAATCCATCGCTTTCAAATAGAAGAGGTTGAATGATACAAATGCAGACTCTCCTAAAGATATTATATAGTTTAGAGAATGAAATTTTCCCTCCAAAAATTTTCGCCAAAATATTTCCCTCCAAAAATTTTGTTTCATGTATTTTTCTTCATTGTTATCTATAATTTATAAAAAATTAACTATTTTTTGATAAATATTTAAATTAAAATTGTAATAAAACTTTACCTAAATTTTAATATTTAAACCATATAATATTACTAAACATTGAATGTTTTTTTAATTTTTATAATACCCTCTAAAAACAAATTAATCCCACATTCACTGCACTGTAAAACAATTCCATAATATTCGCTTTATCATAGTTTCCTATATCACCAAAACAAAATTAACATGTTAATTTTTTTTAAAACAAATTAATCCCACATTAACCGTACGGTAAAACATCTATGTAAATTCACCTATATAATATATTTCATTATCACTATTACTCACATCACGTCAAGGTTTTCCGAAGTTTGTTATAAGATTTAGAGTGAATTTGTGGAGCAACTACATTGCTATAAACAAATATTCAATGGAGGATTCTCGCATTTGAAAGGTTAGTTAATTTTTCTGCTTTGCAAATTTTAAAATTAAATAAGTTTAATGAATTTATTTATTTATTTAATTAAAACTTTTTGCGACCAAATTTACCCACTACGCCTGAAGTGGGCATGGTGGGCCCAGTAATGCTCACACAGCCAAATGGGCCTGTAGGTTAGGGGCGATGGGAATGGCTACCCGACCCTCTACTCGGCGGGCCGCCAGGGTGGCAGCTCCCCCCGCCCCACCCCCGTGGCCTGCGGGGTGGCGGGGCGATTTTGAGTAGCTTCCTCACCCCACCCCCTTAGAACTGCCCCGCCACCTTGCGGGCCAACAAACCGCCTGGGTGGGGTGGGGGAGCTAGCGGTAGCTCCCCCCGCCCCACCTCAGTGGCCCGCCACACTGCGGGCCGTCGGGCCCACAGGGAGGGTCAAGGTGGTAGGCGATTCGAGAATCGTCCACCACTCTGCGGGCTATTGGGGTGGGGTGGGAGGAGCTAATCGCCCGCCACCCCTCGGGCCACCAGGGTGCGGAAGGGGAGCTGCTACCAACTCCCCTGCCCCAACTCGATGGCCCGTTGGCAGCCCCCCCGGCCCCACCCAGAAGGCCCGCTGGCCCGTATGGTGGCGGGGCTGCTGGGGTTGGGTAGGGGGTAGTGGTTGGGCCGCCAGGGTGGGCTAGGGGAGCAGACCCAACGACCGGCTCGGTTGGCTGACAGATTTTCAGGGTGCGGCAGCAAGGTAATGTATTTTTTATTTTTTATTTTTCTAAATTATTATGGTTTATAAAATTAATTATTATTTATCGTTTTCGTTGTTAATTTAAGTTACTATGTTTTTTCCATTTACTGATTTATGTGTCTTTTTTTTTTCAGAAAATGGCATCAAAGAATATTTCTATGAATCTTTCTGGATCAAAAACTCTTAAAGGTGGATCTTCAAAAATCATTTGTGAACAAACCCCACCTAAGCTGATGGCTACAAATCTTTCAAGTGCCTCAATGATTTCATATTGGAAGAAATCAAAAGAAATGAAACTTCCATCAAATGTTTGGTATGTGAAAGAAAGAGAAAGCCAAAATGTGTAGATATATCTATATGTTGATATACCTAATGATAATGGGATTTATGACGTGATGGGAAGAGTCATAGACATCTGTTCGGTACCGAACAGTGAAGTTGTTTACATCCTTACAAAACCGCCCAAGTCACATGAAATGATTAAATACTAGTTATCATATTCATTGTATGACATGAGAGAGATATCTACAAAGTTGTGTAAACAAATCGTAAATGAGATGAAACAAAATATTGTAAGTATTGTTATTTATATTTGTGTTTTGTGTTCTTGTAACTGTATAACTATATTTTTTTGACTTTCTTTTTATTGACATATAATATTTTTTTGGCAGAATTTTGTTGAAAGTTGTTCAATCAGGTTGGGAGGCATTCATTTCATAGAGCATGATATTATGAAAGTTGTCAGCAGTTTCTACTCAGTGTCAGAAGAAGATTTGGAAAACAAGCAAAGTGTAGTAATTCATGATGCTACAAAACTACATCCAAGGGATCAAAAAAAAGAAGAAGAAACCTCTAGTGGATAAATCTAGCAAGGGTAGACAAGTTACTTTTCAAGACGATGAAGTTGAAACTGGCAGTGAAGAATATGTTGTCGTTACTGAGGATGACATTGGAACTGAGAAGAGCCATAAAAGACCAAATTTAGTAACAATGCCCAAGAATAAATCTGTTACAGTTAATGATGAGAATGTTATGAAGAAGAGAAGTAAAGTTGGAACATTTTGAAGTAGTCATTACCAACAGTCAAGAACCTAGTGAAACTTCAAAAGAAAGTAGAGAAATCATTACACTAGGAGCTGATTTAGAGGATGGCATTATCAAAACAAAACAAAATTTCATTCGACAGAACTTGACAAAGAGAAACTTAATTGAGGGTGGTCATACATTTCAGCTTAATGTCAGAGAAATCTATAAGGAAAGTGAAGGACAATGTCAATATCCAATTAGGAAGCCACACCATCCGCATGTTCACAACTTGAAGATGTTGATGAGGTACAATCCATATGCTCATGTGGTTAATTATGTGTTTCTTGTTGATCCAGTTCAAGGTCCTAACAAAGAAGCATTTGATAAGTCAAAATGTTTTGAATACAATTATTATGTGCTTGGGGGGAATCATTCTGTAGAAGCTCAAAGACAATTGATGGAGGAATATCCCAATAACCCACATTTTGAAACAATGAAATGTATCATTTATGTTGGTTTATCAGATACATAAGCAAAGTTCGTGGCATGGGATCATAATTTAGATAATGAATATAAGATGTCTATGACTTTCATCCAAAGGGTTAGATTTATTCATAATGAATTTGAAGAAATATGTGGCGGGGATAGGATAAATGTTACTGTAGATTTCCGAAAGGAATGTTGTATGGAAATAAGCTACCAAATTGAAGAGAACATCAATTCAAAAGGTGTCGAAGGCGGAAAATTTAATGATTTATTTAGAGGCGTTGATAACATTTTCCAGCTAGCATTTAGAACTGGAGAGATATGTGTTGGAAATAATACTGAGAGGGGGGGGGGGGGG
>APFE031639793.1:160449-182031 GCA_000404065.3 Pinus taeda | reverse complement strand
AACATTTAAAAAAATATACACACTTTTTTTCACTTTGTAGGAGCTCGATATTGCCTCTGATGTATCTCTGTAATTTTGGATCATCTAGTTCTGAAATTGCAACCTGCGGTAGCCCTCTAGGTCCTCTTTCCAATGCCACCAGTCTGACCCCAATTGGATTCTCCAATGAAGAGTTATGCCAAATCTCCCACAGTGACCTGATTATAGACTAATTTGGTAGAGTGAACTTGTACGACATGTTGCGCGTCCCTCTTTTGACCTTTGGCTCTAAATAATATATACAAGAAGCTATAGTCTATTTTCTTTATGTACCTTCTTACGAAATTTCAATCTGATTCTCAGAGAGAAAGTTATGACGATTTTCCCTAGGTCACCTATTTTGAATGTAATTTAGGATTCTACAAAAGAACCAACTTCCTCAGTTCATATCTCCGAAAATGTAGCAAGCAAAGCTCTGAAATTTGGACCTGAGATTCAATGCAATGTCTTCTCAAATGGGTTTTGCTTTTAGCTTCTGAAACGTCGCATAAACAAAGTTATAGCGAAAATACCATGATGACCTGTTTGGAGCAGTGAAACCCTAGAATCCAAAGCTCTGATACCAAATGTTATGAAACCAGCTCAAGAAAAGATAGAAAAGATAGATCAACGTCTTAGAATTCAGCCTCTTCGAGGAGGCAACCTCCTTTATATTACATAAATGAACAATTTTTGGATGATACAAATGATAAAACCTCCTTTCTATATATAGGAGTCTAAGGAGTCACAATATAACCCAACCGACTAACAATAATAATATAAAGCCATAAAAATAACAATACAGGGATTTTATGGGGCACAGTAATAATGGGGACAATAGGGGCACAACAATATTAATAAGGGGTACAACTACAATAGTAATGGGGTAATCACTAGTATTATAGGGACCCAACAGAGGTTGCCCCCTCGAAGAGGCTGAATTCTAAGGTGTTGATCTATCTTTTCTATCTTTCTTGAAGCTGGTTTCATAACATAAACCAAAGAAGTAACACCACTATAGAATGTTATAGATTTATCAAGGTGTATCTCTGTCTGAGGATAATTTCTCACAATGCTGTCACATCACATGTCCTTTTACCATAGTCTGAGGAGGATTATTACTGCATGAGTTGGAAGGTTACCATTGTTGAATCATCACAGTTAAGATAATGCCAAGAATTTGATAATTAAAATAAAACCAGAGTCCAAGTTTGAAGTTTACAAAATAGTCCATTGTCTAATCCGAGTATTTTGAGTGAGAGCCATTGTTTTTATAGAGATCCATTAAGATCATTGGAGGTAAGACATGTCATCTAGTACCCTAGAGAATTTTCCATTCTGCTCACTCCCATATTGACATCACTGACAACCTAGATTAACATATATGACATATCTATATAGGTTTAAACTATTGTTTGTCATATACATTAAAATTTTCATAGTCTAACTCACTATGTAATCAATAATTCATTCTATATGTACCCCCTCTCTTCATAATTTTGTAGAGGTTGACTCATATGCACCAATCATGTCCAATGTTGAATGTCACATGGTACATCTATTTTTATCTCCACCGTCCTCATATTTGGATTCTCATCAAACACTTCATGCTTTGATGAAATGGTTAATGGTAACCACCCTCAGCTTCGGTCTCTCGACGACATTACTTCTCTACCTTTTTGTCGTAGTGGCTCTGCAACAAACCCTACCACACCAAGGGTGTTTTGTTTGAAGTTTAGGTTGTAATTTTGATGGTAAGTAGAGTTTAATGATTCTCGTTTATTTTATATTGGTAAATATGACATTCTCTAATTGTTACTATGGTTTATTTTGGTTGCCATAGGCGCCCAATTAGCATGGAAGGTTTACATAGTCATCCTCTTTCCAATGTGGACATAATTATACCCTGTAGGGTAATGCCAATGTTTGTTTTACTCCCTTAAACCTTTGCTAAACAACACTCACCATTTTATTTAACTCCCATCCTTTATCTGGTAACAACGTTTCTCTCCGTCATGGTGTCATATCCTCGATGCTTTGTTCCAGGTAATTTCCATTGTTATTATATATTTTCCTATTCTTCATAAATAAATAAATAAATAAAATTTTCTGTAGAATGATTTCATGTTTTTGGTAGATTATTTGACCCTCACTCTTATATTCGTTTTCCATATAGGTGAGAGGGTTCAATACTTGATTTTATATTATTTCAATATTATGATCTTCAGAGCTATACAAACAACAAATTCTTATACACGGTTTCTTCCTCATCCATGTGTTTTATTTTTCTTCTTTTGCTACTTAGAGTATTTCAGATAGTTTATAGGTTGTGAACCCTGAGTCTTAGTTTTAATTTGTTTTTGTTCTTAGCTCTAGTGACATGTTAGCTTTTGGTTTAATGAACCTATGTATCTCCCTTGGAGGGTTTTATATTTTTCTTCAGAAATTAGAAAACATCTTATATGTAAGAATCTCATTTTTCTAGGAATTTGCTTGAACACAAATATGTAACACTTTTTCTATCCTCTTTACATGCAAAATTGTATTATGGTAATCCAAACACTTTGGGTTCAATATAGTGACTGGAGTGGTGTTGACAGGTACTATTGTAGCTATATATTTTAATTTTGTTAATTGTCAACTCAAAATTTTTCTCTATTTTCATACTTTGGGGCTTGGCTATGCTCTATATATTGACGATCTTTTTTAATGTCATTTTGTTTAGAAAGTTAGTTTAAAAATTAGTTCTAGGTTTTGCATGAAGTGTTCTTTATTATCAAGACTATATTTTGATTTTGTATCTTGGTTTGTGCTAAACACTTTACAATAGAATTATTATTGCAGTTGTCCATATTCATATATAATTTTTTAATGAGTTCTCTATTTATTAGCATTTATCAATTAACCAAATGGATTTGATACTTATTTCAATCAAATTCTCTAATATCACTTCTACAAGTACCTCTAGGGTGGATAAAGCCCAATGACCATCGATATCTATCTAAACCTACTCTTGGTACTTGGGTCATGGTTATAATTAGGAATATGGACCATTATCCATTTGGGGCTCTCGTTCCAAGTGGATAATTAACCCATTTCAGCCAAATAACAAATAACCATTACAGAACACCTAAACTCAGATATCCTTAAGCTTTTTGTCTTTGTTAGAAAAAAAAAATTCCATATTGAAATTTCCTTTTTCACTATCTTCCATAAATAATTGTGACTGATAACGCCTTCCTAACGTTAAGAATTTTTTCCCTAACTTTGTTCAGATTGTTTACTTTATAAAGGTAAGTAAACAATTTTATTCCAATGGTGATAACAAAGGTTCATACTTTCACTTTGGCCTATAAGGCTTTAATACAAACAATCATTTCTTTCAATTTTATCACTCCCCTTTCTTTAACAAAAATGTAATAACTAACAACTAATATGTAATTCATCATATTGTTATTTCTTTAACATAGAAGGAATATATATAATATATATATATGTATATATATATTATATATAATACCACATTATATATATATACACACACACACCAAACATTTTTTTTATAATTCAACATTCTTTTTTGTCTAACACAAAAGGATTATATACTAACATTCTTTCTTCATGATATAATTATAACTAATCTAAAATTATAGTGTACTTATCTGCATAAATTTAACCTATCTATGAATTAATTTGGGAAGAAAACTCCTCCAACGAACCAATTAGATTGGCAATTACACCCATTTCTCTCTCCTCCCCTGACCCTCTTTCATTTATGGAGTTGTCAATAGAAACATAGTTATTGATCAAACGAGAAAATGACTGATTACCTATTATTTTGAGGTAGAAAAAAAAACACCCGATTTTGAAAAGTGGTTATTAAGAATACACTTTTCTTTTGGAGCATATTTTTGACACTTCAAGTATCAAGTATGAATATATTTTTTTAAATGTTAGTGATTTTCATGCTGATTTTGAAAAGTGTTGATGCAACTTCAACCCTTTTTGTTTATAAGACTTATTTCTTACACTTTAAATTTTCTATTGTATTAAGTTTATCATTTCAATAAATTCATATATATATATATATATATATATATATATATACACACACACAAAATGACGTGAGCGATGGACTTCCCTCGATTCATTTGATATTCTATTTGATCCATGACCTTGAACTCCCACTTTAGTAGATGCATGTGACTCTATTGATGTTCGCCTTAAAGAATCATGTGGAAAATGGTGATCCATGATATGGGTACCTATATATATATGGAAGCATGATATTTAAAAAGTTACCTCATGCATTTATAAGTCTTTTTAAAATTTCTATTTAAAAAGATCAAGAATTCAGAAAATTGTTGTAACCCTTGAAGTTACCTCATGCATTTAAAAATCTTGAAATTTCTATTTAAAAAGATTAAGAATTCAGAAAATTGATATAACCCTTGAAGTTACCTCATGCATTTAATTGATGTAACCCTTGAAATTCCATCATTCATTTTAATATCTTAAAATTGTTATTTAAAAACATTGAAAGAATTCAGAAAATTAATGTAATACAATGAAACTCTTCATTTAAAATATACTCAAGACTAAAAACACAAATTTTGGAGCATGAACATTTTGAAAATTAAATTCAAAATTTTCTAAAACATGTCAAGTTCATCAAATTGTGCTTAGTTAATGTCTGCACGCTTGGTATAGAAATGAAAAAAATACATGGTCATTAAAAATGAAACATTTATAACTAAGAAACACACACATATCAAAGATAACTTACAATATCCATTAATAAATATTGATGGAAAACTTCTTAATATTAATTCATCTTTCACACAAAGCTATTGAATAGGAATTTCCCCATACAATAGATCACTAGAGATCATACTAACATTTGCATAATGTCTTATGTTAAATGATTGAAATTGACTGACAATATTTTTTGCTTCTCCATGTGGTTGCTTTAACCTCTATTTTTTAACTTGGTACATGTCTTTCATTTGGTTGCACACAAGTTTGGAATTGGTGAAGACAACAATTCCATTGGATCCATACTCCCTATTTGTTCCTAAGCCTTCTATAAATGCAATATAATATGGTTTATTGTTTGTTGTTCTTCCAGGTACATTCTTTTTCCTTTGGAGGACTTTTTTCATCACAATATTGCATCACACATAAGTAATCAATGGTTGCTCTATATTGGGATAACAAGAAACTTCTACTCATAATGTCCATTTTTCAACCATGTTTAATGGGTTTTCTGATCCCTATGAAAACGAAATTCAATAAAATGAATTTAATATATTTATACATGTATTGTTAGGTGGTATAAAAGATCATTGTTTATAAAATTATGTTGGATGGCTAGGTAGCAATAAAGGTTGTTTCTACCTGGTTGGATGGTTGGAGAATTGCAAGAAGAAAACAACTAGAGATCTCTAATTCAACTCAACTACAAATCTCTAACTCATTCAACTTAGCTTCAACTCAACTGAAGGTTGAAAGTATTTAATAATTTATTTTTATGTTCATTCCACGGATACAAATCTTTTTAATTCAACTTAGCTTCAATCACCCATGTTTGAAAGTATTTCTTAATTTATTTTTATTTTCATTCTTGGGAATTTAACACTTATTCATTGTTATAAAATTTGTTTATTAAATGTATAATTCATGTTTATTTATATGCCACACATGGGTCTATTTATATGGCTCTTTTAAAACTATAGAAAACAATGAAAAAAAAAAATGAAAAAGGAAACATAAATGAACATATAACAACAGAAGCAAGGAAAGTATATTATCAAGAAGCATCAAGGTTTTTCTACAAGATAAATCAAAGAAAAAGAAGTCAACCTAATAATATTAAGATTAAAACACCAAAAATAAATGATAAATAAATGATAACACTCTAATTAGCAACCCAATAACATTAAAATTAAAACATCAAAAATAGATGACAAAGAAATTCCAACACTCTAATTAACTTCAACCTCATCCACCCAACAAAATGGAAATCAAAAAGATGTATCTCAAAAAGAAACTACTACTTGAAAAAGGCAAGCACAAGAACCTTCAATTCACTGTATTCTGCCTCATCTTAGGAAGCTAATAAGACTCATGTTCGAAGAAAATATGGAAGCTTGAAGTGAATTACACATAATGAGAAAAGAAACATAAATGAACATATAACAATAGAAGTAAGCAAACTATGTTAACAAGAAGAATCAAGGTTGTTCTACAAGATAAATCAAGGTAGAGCAAGTCAACTCAATAACATTAAAAATAAAACACCAAAATAGATGACAAAGCAATGCCAACACACTGATTAGTCATCAGGTGTGGAGCTTGATTATCTTCTTTATTTAGAGGTATCACCACATTGGAGACCAGTTCGCAATGTGGCGGAAACACCGCCCATAAAATGTATGCTACAAGGGAGGTCCAAGGGGGGCGGCTGCGATCTTTGGGAGCCCCCCCCCCCCAAGCGGGGGATCAGTGGTAGCACCCCCGAAGCTAAAAAAAGATGTAAAATTGCCTTTTAAAATGTTGTAATTTTGTCATCAATCTAGTTCATTCATTAGGCAGAGATATGACAATAGAGGTTATGTTTAATTTAGGGTTTTTTGCCCTAGAAGGTAACCCATCGCTATATATGAGGGAATTGTATTGCATCTATGCAGATCGGTATTCTGAGCAAGAAATAGAGAGGAGATTGTGTGAGAGCAAAGAGGGAATTACATCAGATCTGTTGTAGGTTATATCTCTTCATTTTTCTAGATAATATAAAATGAAGTACTAGCTGTTTTTCCATGGACGTAGTCTAAACTGGGTTAACCACGTATAACTATGTCTCTCTTGTTTTATGCATTTTCTGTGTTTATATTTCTGCAATATTTTATTTGTTTCATTTCTCTATAATATATAATTTTCTAACATTAGCAACTCAATAACATTAAACTAAAAAAACCAAAAATATATGAAAAAGCAATACCAAGACTGTAATTAGCTCGAATCTCATGCACCCAACAAAATACAAATGAAAAAAATGTATCTCAAAAAGAAGCTACTACTTGAAAAGAGCAAGTACAAGAACCTTCAATTAAGTTTATTTTGCCTTATATTAGGAAGCTAATAAGACCCATGTTCCATGAAAATAGGGAAGCAAAGTGAGTTACACATAATGAAAAAGGAAACATAAATGAACATATAACAACAAAATAAAGGAAATTATGTTAGCAATAAGCATCAAGGTTGTTCAATGTCCATGATATCATTATATTTTTCATTGGCGTCCTCTTCATTGATCAAACTTTTCATTTTGTCGATTAAAAAGTTATGTGCTGAGAATATGGGGATATGATACTATCATTAATGATAGGTGCATCATTTATAGTTATTTGGCACTACATCATATGCCCATATTCTTAGGATAGAGCATTTTGATCAAGTAGGGGATCCTAATAATCATAGGGCTCTCCTCTTCAGAGTGTTTTTCTGCATTTAGACCATAGTTCTATGAGATAAATAAGGTATAATAAGTAAACCCAATAAAATTAAAATTAAAACAAAAAAAATAGATGACAAAGAAATGCCAACACTCTAATTAGCTTCAATCTCATGCATCCAACAAAATAGAAATAAAAAAGATGTATCTCAAAAGGAAACTACTACATTAAAAGAGCAAGTACAAGGATCTTCAATTAAGTGTATTTTGCCTCATCTTAGAAAGCTAATAAGAGCCATGTTCCAAGAAAATAGGGAAGCTTGAAGTGAATTACGCATAATAAAAAGGAAACATAAATGAACTTATAACAACCAAAGCAAGGAAAGTATGTTACCAAGAAGCATCAAGGTTATTCTCAAGATAAATCAAGGTAGAAAAATTCAACCCAATAACATTAAATTTAAAAAGCCAAAAATAGATAACAAATCAATGCCAACACTCTAATTAGCTTCAATCTCATGCACCCAACAAAATAGAAATGAAAAAGATGTATCTCAAAAATAAGATACTACTTGAAAAGAGAAAGTACAAGAAACTTCATTTATGTGTATTTTGCCTCATCTTAGGAAGATTACAAAGCTCGTGTTCCAAATAAAATAAGGAATTTTGAAATGAACTATAGATAATGAAAAAAAAAACATAAATGAAGTAGTGATGTTGTATAGGGAAGAAAAAGTGACCTGGAACAAATAGATAACGTGGAGGATTGAAATTGATAATGTGACAACAATTATTTGGGGAAATCTAAGCTAGA
Source organism: Pinus taeda (assembly GCA_000404065.3). Taxonomy (NCBI): domain Eukaryota; kingdom Viridiplantae; phylum Streptophyta; class Pinopsida; order Pinales; family Pinaceae; genus Pinus; species Pinus taeda. The sequence goes on along the minus strand of APFE031639793.1, from coordinate 173,746 downwards.
GGTAACATTTAGGGAATATGCATTGATAAAATTATTTTCCTTTGAAATTAACATTGTCATGTGACCTGGTTAAATGGGTCATTTAAAACATTTTTTTTAAATACTTACACAGTCTAATTTTATTTAAAAATAATGGATTTTGCAAACACTTTTTAGCTATTGTATGATATATGCTCTTATGTGAATTTCTCTTTGTGTATCACTATGTGGATATATTAATTTTTCATGCATTCGTTTTTTAGTAACCCATACAACAATGTCTATAAATTTGGATTGATTTTTATACTCCTAAATATCGGATTTATTAATAGTTAATGTTGAAATATTTGAAAGATAAACCTTTGTTTTACAAATATTTAAGTAAACGTCTGCAACTCCAACCATCTAACATCAATTGGGACAGTCCAACATAATTACATAGATTACAGATTCAAGAAATATCAGAACCTCTAACATCATATTTATATGTATTACAGATTCTCGAAATCTAAAAATCGGGAAAGGGGTCAAAGAATTGACCACTTCTTTAACCCATGTCTTGAACGTCAAATCAAATTCAGGGAGATTAAATTCAGAAAGTAGGGCCTGCTTGATTTTAGTTTAGAGAAATTTCAAATTAAAATGATTACTCTTTGCTTCAAAAAATTTCAGGTTAACATACTTTTAAGCTGATTTATACATACATTAATTTTGGGTAGAATTATCGTCTCCAGTAAATAGATTTTCATGACTGTTATTGTTTTTTTACATTAACTTGTAGAGTGCAGATTTGGATTTTGGAAGACTTCTAGAAAAGGTTTTAATTCCAAACAATACTATGATAATCATAACGATAAACATAGCTTGGGTTGACCAGAACAATTTATTGGACTTGTATCTCTAGAGCTTTCACATCAGTGAAGGGACACAACAGCTAATGAAACATCTCCTCCTCATTGCTTTGATACCAATAGACATCAGTCAAGATACCTAACAACTACCCATCCATGTTGTTGAGTGGATTTTGAGATCACATATATAATGATACTAGGTACAGAAGAACTACCTATTTTAGAGGAAAGAGAAATAATCGATATTGGATTGATCATTCTCCTATCATTATAATTTCTTTATATTTCAAGTGCCTTCCTGTATGAGATGTTTCTCTTTGACACACTTGCATGTATGCCATGCATTTTTTTTCTTAAATTGGTTTGTAATGTCTATGATTTAGTTTTTCCTGTTGAACTATCGGTTTTGTGTTTTGCGAGTGTCTTGCACAAATCGATTTTGTGTCACGGAAAGAGAAATCATGCTGCTCTTATGTATAGTGTTTGAAATAATTTTTTACTAGTTGAAATAATATAATTCTAAATGTTAGTGCTCATGATTTTGAGGACATGAAAATATGGATCAAAATAGGATGGAGATCATAGGAATTCCAAATTCTTTCACACCTCAAGTTATCACAGGTATGGAATTCTCCATTCTCTTTTAATAAAAAAATGAACACTAAATTTTCAATGTATAGATTGAAATTTGTTCATTAAATTGATTGAAATTTGTTCTTTATGAAACTGGTTATAGGAATTGACAATCATAATTATCTATGGAGAGTTACGTTTCCTACTCTTCATTTGTGAAAATTCAAAGAAAAATGTCAACACTCTAACTAGAAACACTCTAATACCAAAACTCTAATTAACAAAACAGAGAACAATCCAATTTTACTTACTGCTAACACTTTATATATTACAATGTAATGTTTTTAGCTGAGATACTTACCAGTTCTGGATGAGGAGGTTGAGAAAGATATTAGTGATGAGTGAAACCAACCAATTCCTATGGAGCCAAGCTGCAAGAAAACTAAAAACATAATAAAAAAATTCCAATTTAATACGTAAACAATAATTTAAATTACAAAAAAATTGAATTTTGAAGCTACCACACAACACACAACTCTCGGGAGGGCTTTGTTTGGTCAATTTAGTATTCCTAAATTGATATCATTAATTGTCAACCGGGGCTCGTAAGCTGATGAAGTGAAGGTGTACTATATGTACTTAAGCAACCTCTTAAAGCTTTTTGTCGTTTGGGGGTGTTGTTTGTGATTATTTTATCTTCCTAAGATGAAGTGATGTATTTATAAACAGATGAGTGATGGTGTGTGTAAGGTGAATTCTAGATGAGTGAAGGTGTGTGATTAGTGGTTTCTAACTACTTGCTGAAAAGGAAAAACTTGAAGGAAATAAATGAATTAAAATGAACTGAAAGCAAAGACCACTTTCTAATGGCATTAGACACCATTCATGCTGCTGCAAATAAAAGGTAAGAAAATCACTTAAAAGACCAATGATAATGTTTATCTCTTCCTAACTCTCTGCCTCTAACACAAAGTACTGTGTAAGACACGATTAGGAAGTAGCTAAAGATAAGTCTAAGAAATGGTAAAAATGAGAAAAATCTACTTTGAAGACTAGTTATAATGTTTTGCTCTTTCTAACTCTCTGCCTCTAGCACATAGTATTGTGTAAAGCACGATTAGAAAGTAGTTAAAGATTAGTCTAAAAAGTACCCAAAGTTAGCTGCAAGTTATTAGTATTCTGATCTCAAAAGATAAACAATTTATAATAAAGAGACCATTCATATGTTAGCAGACAGATTTGAGAAATAAGACTAAAAATTAGCTATGGAAATAAAGTAAAGGAAGCAACTTTGAATTTGTCAACTGAAACTACCACTAGATATAAAGCAAACACATAAACACACAAGTAATCCCGGGTCAAAACCTGCAAAAGAGCAATGCTGATCAGCTTAAAGAAAGGATTCAAAATGAATTAAAATGAAGTGAATTATGCTGTACATACGTTAAGAAAAGGAAATGCTGAACATAAAAATACTATACAAGGTTAATATGAACAGGGGCCCTCCATTCACATAACCCAAAGAAGACTCAAAGTGTTGAAAGCTTCAAAACAGCACTGGTTCTATTACTCCATGTGCAGAAATTCACAGTTAAGAGTGCTAGAACAGCATTATAAAAACAGAGTTTTGGGAATGCTCAAAAATTACAACAAGTTCACAAACATACAGCAAGTAAAAAGTCTCCTTAAGCGTACGCGGACGCAAGTATTTATAGGCATCTGAAGGATAGCCTATGCGTGTTGCTAAAACTGGAAATTAACAAACTGTCATGTGTAATTAAAACTGCATTAACATGTCATGAGCCTGCGTGGGTGAGCTGGAGGTCCTGGTCGTCATGGGGATTGAATCTAGAGTTGGATTATGTTCCCCAATCCTGCGTAACACGGGCAAGTCACCGTTTGAGCTGACGTGACCCAACAGCTTACGCATCACCGTTAAGCTGCCTTCGTTGACCGGATCTTGCCCCTGTTTGACCGGAGGTACAAATGACGTGGATGATTGAACAAATGGCACAAGAACCTCGAGCACATTGATACCTAAGTACCCATGTGGCTCTTTTGGCAAAATGGCACGTGGAACCTTGAGAACAACAAAAAGGCTGCGAAATCTCCAGATGGCTGCGGAATCATCAGATAGTTGCGGAATCGACAGAGAGCTGCGAAATGCCTGTAAATATGTCAAAATCTAAACAAAACAGTCACACATTAGCAAATCTCACTTGATCATGCTTAATGACATCTAATGTAATGATCTGGGTGGTTTTACATGGAAAATGAGGTGAAAGAGAGAGATAAGTGATGAAAAATAGTAGGTAATAGTGGATGATGAGGTGTAGGTTAGAGGCTCTACAGATACATGAAGCACAACGTGACTACCTTGAATGGAGAAAATGAACCGTTGGCTTTCGCAGAACTTATGTTCAACAATTTATTTCTGGAGACACAGTTGCGGTGTTATCTTACAGATCCATCCCTTGTCCCACCAGACACACAATTGGGTCTCCTTCCATGCCCAAATGGAGAGAATGAAACTTGTATAGTAGTTTGTAACAATAGTAGTAGTGGTGATAGTAGTACTAGTATGGTCAATGATCCCTGTACTGTACAAATGATATGTGGACCATGTACTTTGACGGATCCAAAACAAAGGAGGGCTCTGGAGTCGATTGTGCTTTAACAGAGCCACGAGAGAGAAAAAAATTAATCTCTAGCCACTTGGAGTTTGAGTGCACAAACGACACCAACAAGTATGAGGCACTCATCTTAGGCTTACATAAAGCCATCAACCTCAAAGTTGTTGTTTTAAAAGTGGTAGGTGTCTCATAGATTGTGGTAAGTCAGGTACGTAACACTATACACTATGTGTCACCTCACCTTAAGGGCTACTAGCAAGAGGTATGGTAACTGATCTCTCAATTCTAAGATTTTAACATTATTTCAATACCAAGAATGTATAATGCAGCTGCAGATGCCTTGGAAAATGCAGCTGCTAGGATGTCACCATTAAGGGATAGGATTTTTGTTGAGATTTTTTATAAACCATTTGTCCTGGATAACATAACTAATTTACATATCTTTTATGATGATCAATAGATACAGCATTTCATGGCTAGCCAATGTATTCAAGGACACAACAATATATGAGGACGAGCACGAATAGTCTCTGCAGGATGTAGTCGATACAACCAGAGGCAACCTCAACCCCAAGCGTGCGATATCACTTGAAAAGATGTATGACTTGCAAAACCTCTTTCATGGACTTATGAATGCCAAAACCCATATCTCTACGTTATTGCACGAAAATATCAATATGGGAATTGAAAAGGATCCGAAGTTTGTGAATATCAGTACATGTTGTACACCACAAGAGTGGCAAGCTTTCATTCGCCTTTTCAAACAGTACCATGATGTATTCGTGTGGATGTACGATGATCTTAAGACATATGACACATGACTAATCTAGCATGTCATACCGATTAAGGAGGGGGCCAAGCCTTTTTAGCAAAAGCTGAGGAAAATTTATCCATCACTTGAGCCCCTTACACAGATAGCACTGACAAAGCTTCTGGATGCTCGGATCATCTATAAAGTGTCACATTCAACATGGTTGTCTAATTTAGTGCCTGTTAGAAAGAATTACAGGGAGATCCACCTATGCATAGATTTTTTTAATCTCAATCGCGCCTCGGATAAGGACAACTACTTAATGTCGTCCATGGAGCATATATTGCAAACAATATATGGAGAAAATATGTTTTCTTTGCTCGACGGATTTTCAGGATACAACCAAGTTCTGGTAGCAGAGCCTGACATACTAAAGAAAAAATAAATAAATAAATAAAAATTAAAATTAAAAATTAAAAATAAATAAAAAATAAATTCGTACCAAGTGGGGTACATTCGCTTTCCACAAAAGTTTGTTTGGGTTAGTCAACATAGGTGCAACATTTCAATGCGCAATGGACATCACCTTCTGTGGGCTTATCAAACAAAGCATGGTGGTCTACCTAGATGATGTAACCGTCTTCTCAAGACAATAGTCAAACCAGCTGTGCCAACTCAAGAATATTTTCGAGCAATGCCAGAAATATAGGATATCCTTGAATCACAAGAAGAGAATATTCACAGTGTTTGAGGGTAACCTGCTTGGACACATCATCTCCAAAAGTGGGAAAAATTTAGATTGGGACAGAGTTCAAACCATCACGCAGATTCCCTACCCCGTGAACAAGAAAGTTATGCAGTCTTTCTTGGGGAAGATCAACTTCCTCAAAAAGTTCATCTTTGATTATGCGCAGATAGTGAAACCCATATAGGAGATGATCAACAAAGATGTAGTTTACAGTTGGGGAAAGAGGGAAAATGACACATCCGCCCATATCAAGAAAGAAATAGTAGAGGCACTAGTGTTATACATCCCAAACTTCAACAAATATTTCTTGCTCTTTACTTTTGCTTCCGACACTTCACTCAGAAGGAGGAGTTGAACAATGAGCGACCCATCTCCTTCATGAGTGCAAGCCTACAAGGATCAGACCTCAACTGTCCCACCGTGGAAAAACAATCTTATGCAATGTACAAGGTGGTGAAGCATTTCAGACCCTAGCTATTGAAAAACCCTTGCATTATCTTTGTGACACACCTAATAGTGAGATCACTGCTTGTTCAACAAGAGTTGGGTGAGAGAAGGGCAAACTAGATGACAGGACTACAAGAGTATGATCTTGACATCAAACCAGTTCATACCATCCAGGGTCATGGTATTTGAAAACTAGTAGCGGAAGAAGTTCATGCACAAGAGGAAGAAGAAGAGCTTGCAACATGGGAGCAAGAAATAGAAATATATAATGTTGAGCGAGCTTCTCCCAATTTGCATGGAAACTCTTGGTACATAGCGGTGTGTCGGTACCTTGAGCATGGCACCATGCACTCTCATTTTTCTATGCGACAGAAGAGGGCACTTCGACTTAAAGCTTTATCATACCAGTTAGTGCATGGAGTGCTATACAAAAGGCACCATAATGGTATCTTGCTCAGGTGCCTAGAGGCACAAGATTTAGAAAAGGTTTTACGTGATCTCCACGATGGACCAATCGAGGGACACTTCGTGGGTAACACCACAACACAAAAGGTTATGTGGGCCGATTTCTACTGGCCTACATTATTCAAGGATGCACATGCTTATGCCCGCAATTATCCGGTATGTCAGAGGTGCGCCAACAGAAATCAAAAGTCAATACCCCCACTGTAGCCTGTTGAAGTGGAAGAATCATTCCAACAGTGGGGCTTGGATATCATTGGGGAAATTTTCCCACGATCATCGAAGCAACACCACTATATTTTGACTGCTACAAATTACTTCACGTGGTGGATAGATGCAGTTATGCTGAAACAAGTGAACGATTAGGAAGTCATTAGCTTCCTACAACAGAACATCATTTCCAGGTTTGGCATTCCTATGTCACTTTTTTTTTACAATGCAATGTACTTTTCTTCATTAGAGATGTATGACTTTGCAATGGAAAATGGTATTTTTTTTAAGCATTCTACTAATTACTATCCACAGGGAAATGGTCTTGTCGAATCCACAAACAAGAACCTCATTCACATCATCAAAAAGACCATATTGTATGAGCAACAAAATTGGCACTCCGCTCTGGTGAATGCTTTATGGGCTAACCGAGTCACACCTAAGCCTTCTCTGAATACTTCACCATACTTCCTGGTATATCGAAAGGAAGACATCCTCCTGTAGAACATTTACTTACATGCTCTCCATTTGTCCCAACAATCCCAAGGCAAGCCGTGTCTTTTGGTTCAGCATAGGATGGACACATTGCACAAGTTACAGGAAGAAAGGATGAAAGCAAAAGAAAAAAATTCACTCCACCAGAACCGGATCAAGAGATGGTTCGATAGAAAGTCTGCAGGGAGTATTAGTTTCAGTGTGGGTGGCGTAATCTTAAAGTGGGACAAAGCCCACGAGGACAAAGTCAAGCACACTAAGTTTCAATCCCTGTGGATTGGTCCTTTTACAGTCCGTCAGAAGCTTGGCCAACACATGTATCGTCTCCAATCACTTGACAGGAAGATTGAGTCTCTCCCTATCAATGGCCAAGACTTGAAATTTTATTTTCAATGAGATCTGAGTCGCACCCCGTGCTATGTACATAATCTTTTGTTTGTTTGTTGTTTTGTTTTCTTGGTTTTCTGTTGTTTTTTCTTATGTGAATAAGTGTTGTGCCTCACTGCATTGTGGTTTCTAAATGTCTGTGGTTGAAGTTCAAAGAGTCTTGTGACACTCAACCCTTGGCTAGTTATGTTCCCGTCTTCTTTGTATTTGGTTGTAACTTTTTGCCGATGAAGTCTTGATAGAAAATACGATTTGTTTGCAAGGAGAGATTTGGTTAAACCATGAACCTGTGTCCATTCTGGGAAACCTGATTCCTACACTCAATTTTCTACTTTGGTATTTTCAAGCTTATCCAACTAGTAGAAACGAAGGATAGGAAAGTCTAAAAGAGAAAATATGAATCAGAGGTATTTATATGCTTCTATGAAGGAACAACCTCTCCTACTCTCAATAAGTCAAGATCCCTCTTCCGCCCCAAAAATAAATAAGTGTTTATGCACAGTTCTCTTTAAAAAATAACAAAGGCGAAAGAAGAGAAAGGCTTCATGCGCAGAGAGGTGAAGCAAGCAACTCCACTGGGGTATTGTCCAGGATTGCTAGCAGTGGAGCAATGTTTGTGTTCTTGCATGACTCTACCGGGGTATTTTCCAAGCCTGTTGGCAGCGGAGCAACACCAGAGATGAAAAACTATACTCTGAAAATCTTAATCTCACGAGCTAAAATACCCTTCCTAATTCAAAACACTATGATTTGGCTAAATTTTATGTTGTGTTCAACTGAGAAGGTACTAGGCAAACCATGTCTACCCATGGGGTAAGTGGGGAAGCCAAATTAATCTGCACAATGAACCAATACTCCCTAAAGGACCAAGGCCCTACACTAAAAATGAACCAAAACAGAGAAGCTAGTATTCAACCGGTGTGTCGCCAAGTGTTGTAGCGACTGCAACACCCTCCAAAATTTTGGCTTGCACTCAAATTTTAGAGCCTTCCTTGGTTTTTCCCTTATGGTTGCAAACACTTGAGCTCGTTCCGTGAGCTCCCTCAGAGTCTTCTCACCTCTTTTTCTTGATTTACCAATTGTCGTCTTTTGGCATGTTGATTACTTTATCATGCCCGCAGTCCTATTATGGTGACTTTGAAGGTTTTTCTGTGTGTGTTTGAGTTTTCCTAGCTATGTAAACATCACTCACACTCATACACAAAGTTTTAAGCATGTTTGCACAAGTATCATCATGGTCATCCTAAGTTCTATCTCAAGTGTCGCACTTATCGTTGTTGGTTCAAGACAATCACACAAAGGGTGATGCTTTGTCTTGTTGTTTCGGTGGTCTATGTTGTCATGTCTCCGAAGTATGCTAAGTGTGTGATCACAATGTCAAGTTCCTCACAAGTACACTTTCCTCCCACACTTAGCCATTTTCCTTAAAATCCTTCCGACCAGACAACTCCCCTTCACCGGACCCTAACTAAGCTTCACTCTGTGTAGTCTCATCCCTCAGTGATGTTGCTTTTCTACCTGGAACTGTGCAATGTGCAGAGACTGTCCCCAGGATAGTTTCACTATGCAATCCCAGAGTGGAGCAGCCTGGCTTCCTTCCTAGTATTGCGCAAAAGTTGCCTCAAGCCTGACCTAAACTATAGATTCGACAAGGTGAGTCATCAAGCCTCCTCCCTACCCTTTGGGACCTCGCAATGCACAGAAACCCAAGTCTTATTTTCCTCCTAGAACTACACATAGGTTTTCCCCTAGTGTCCTCCCTCAGCAGGGACTCACTGATCCCAGAAACTATGCAGATCTGTCTGCTCTAGTCCCTATACTGCCTAGTCCTGTCTTCCCTCATAAAACTATGCAGACTTTCCTCCCAGTGTCTTACCTTGCAGCTACCACTAATGATCTCAACTACGTAATCCTACCTCTCAGTGGCCTTCGCGCAATTTTCCCGGCAAAGAAGACTGTGCTCCAGAGTTCCTCAATCAAGCCTAAGCTATGCTCTATGCAGTCTTAGTGACTAGTGCCCCTCCTTTTCACTTGGAACTATGCAATGCATAGTTGTTGGGCCATCTTCCGAGCCTGTCATCCGTCCTAGACCTATTCCATGGTTAACAATGCATCATCTTAGACTAGGAGGTTTTGGATTTGATGTCGTCCCATCAAGAGTGAATTGCTAGAACAGGTACACTGTTATATCATGGCGAGATGATGAAGGCGATGAAGAAGGACCAAACATGCTAGAAGACTTACTTGCAATTGGATGGAAAAAATAAGCTCATCAAGAACAAGTGAAGGGAATGCATGCATGCAACCACTTTTCAATACCAATATCATTGAAGACACCACAACATCAATCCATGTAGAGGAGAAAAGAATGCACATCTAAGAACACATCCATCACTCAGCAGCAACAACAGATTGACATTGCCACCACAACAAGCTAGTCCATGTCAACAGTTTCATGTCAAGTTGTGTCATTAGTTGTTAAGGCTACATCACTACTATGGGCCATATCTGTTGTAAATCAAATGTAATGTAAAGTGAAAGTCGAATGGACACACATGAATATGAAGAGTCATGTTAGTTGAAAAGTCATAGGAAGTTGAACGGTGATGAGGGTCATCTAAGAGTCACAAGGGTCAAACATCACCCTTGGTCATCTAAGGGTCACAAGGATCACCTTCCTTGTTTAGTGGTTATAATGACCATCACATCCACTTTGGACTACTCTACTAGATGGTGGATGTGTCTTCCCTTATACTTCGGTTTTAACGACTGCCACATCCCCTGTGGACTATTCCGCTGGATGCTGGAAAAACCTTTCTAGTTTATGTGCGTCTCTTCCAGGGTGGTACTATTGCCTCTCACTTGGAGGCTCACTTTACTCTCTCCCTTTTGTAGCAAGAGAACATAGACACAGTTACATTACACACTCACTAGGCACACTCACCTCACTTTTTGAAGATACTAGTGTAACGCTCTCAAGGGTTGAACAACAAGAGCTAAGGAAAATTTATAAGTAAATGGAAATCGAGCCATCATACCGGATGGGACTCCTACACCAAAGGGTGTGAGGTATAATTGGGACTTCATACCAGAGAGATCCCCTGAATGTTGGTGGATCCAATACTATCAACAGAAAGGTAATGAAAATATTAAGGGAACGTGGGATAAGAAGAAGGAAACACCTCAGGATGCAAGTAATAAAGAGAATGTGACAATGTTCAAGAAGTTCAATGTAGGTGATAGAAGATAGGGATTTCAGCCTAAGGAGCAGAACAAGGGTGATTGCGAGAAACCTTTACAGTGTTGAACTTGTGGCAAGGATCATCGCAGGAGAGATTGTCCACAACATCAGGGTGGAAGACCACAAATTTAAAATGTTCAGGAGGCAAATATCATTGGGGATGTTGAATAGAGTATTCCTTGTATTTATGTAGCATTAGATAATAGGTAGGATAATCATCAGGCAACTACTATCGAGATGGAATGTAAGCTATGTGATCAAGCTATTTCTATTTTGATTGACCCTTGATCTAACTATAGTTATATCAGCCATGACCCACTGGATAAGTGTTGCTCGAATAAAGAAGTGCATGCAGAGTCTTGGTTGGTGCAGTTGGCTATAGAAACTAAGAAAATAGTTCGTCACTTGGTAAGGTCTTGTGCATTTGATTTGAACAATATGTCTACATCAACAAATCTAAATGCACTTTTGTTGGGATCATATAGTATGTTGTTTGGTATGGACTAGTTGTACGTTCACATGACTAAAGTGGATTGTTATGATAAGGCTATTAAGTCCCTGGAATCTTGCAGGGTAAGAAAAAGCCTACGACAGTGAGCATGGTTACAACTATGTAGGAAAACCATAGTAGCAAGAAAGGATGTGTATTGTTTGCAATTCATATTTCTAGTGATAAAGGTAAGGATGTTGAGGAAGCAGAAATCTTGAAGAGGTATCTAGTTTTGCAACTGTTTCAGGATGTATTTCTAATAGATATCTCAGAGTTATCACGTCATAGGGAAGTGGAATTTTCTATTGAGTTTATATCGAGAGAAACACTTTGATGTAAGGCATCATACATGATGGATTCTATTCTTGTTTTGGATCAGAGAAACGACATGATCATCATTGCTATCATCCTTACAAGAGGAGTGAGAAGAGGTACTTGTCGGATGAGTTCAAGAAATACAAACCTCCTACCTTTGATGGAAAGTTGAATAAACCAGAAGATGTAGAAGCGTGGTTGCTTGGGATAAATAATTTCTTTGGGATGCATGACTATCCAGAGGATATGAAAGCCATCATAGCCATTTTTAGTCTCAAATGGAAAGCAAACATCTAGTGGGAAGATGTGAAGTTTATCAGAGTCATCAAGACATAGGAATTGAGTTGGCATGAATTCAAAAGACTTTTCAGAAAGAAGTATTTACCAGAGAGATACTATGACGGTAAGGCTAAATATTTCTATGAGTTGAAGATGGGATCTATGATAGACAGAGTATACGACTAATTTTTTGGATCTCATGAGGTATGTACCATATCTTAAGAATGAGAAGAAAAAGGTTCAAAAATTTGTTAGTGGATTTCCATTAGAATTTAAGGATCGGATTGTGAGTATGATGAGCCTCAGACATTAGACGAAGTAATTGTGAAGTTCAAACATTGTTATGAGTACTCTAAGAATAAGTCAGAACCTAAGCAGTGTTGGAAAGGTAATGGAAAGACTAAGGGAAAGTGTGATAAGAAGCAATAAATACATCAGGATTCATGTAATAAGGAGAATGCAACATCATACAAGAAGCTCAATGTATGTGACAAAGGATAAGGATTTCAATTTGTGGAGCAGAAAAAGGGTGATGGTAGGAGGCCTTGGGCTTGTGGAAAGGATCATCGCAAGAGATATTTTCCACAACATCAGGCAAGTGGCAGACAATATATTTACAGTGCTTAGGAGGCACATAACATTAGGGATGTTGGATAGAGGATTCCTCGTATTTATTCATCATTAGATAATAGGCATGTTGATCATCAAGTGTCTATTATCGATATGGAAGGTAAGATTTGTGATTAAGTTGTTTCTATTTTGATTGACCCTGGATCTAAATATAGTTATATAAGTCTTGACCTACTAGATAAGTGTTGGTTGAATAAAGAAGTGCGTGTAGAGTCTTGGTTGGTGAAATTGGCTATAGGTACTAATAAAATAGTTCATCATTGGGTAAGGTCTTGTGCAATTGAGTTGAACAATATGCCTACATATATGGATCTAAATGTACTTCCATTGGGATTATATAGTATGCTATTGGGTATGGACTGATTGTACATTCACACGAATAAAGTGGATTTATATCATAAGGCTATTGAGTCCATGGATGATGATAGAGAAATGAGAATATTGCAGGGTAAGGAGAAGCCTATGACAATGAGAATAGTTATAGCTATGCAAGCAAAGCGCAGTAGCAGGAAATGATGTGTATTGTTTGCAGTTCATATTTCTAGTGATAAAGGTAAGGATGTTGAGGATGTGGAAGTTTTGAAGAGGTATTTGGCTTTGCAGCAGTTACAAGATGTATTTCTAGCAAAGATCTTAGAGTTATCGTCTCATAGGGAAGTGGAATTTTCTATTGAGTTGATGCTAAAAGAAACACCTGCATCTAAGGCACTGTACAAGATGAGCACTCCAGAAGTAGTTGAACTGAAGTTGTAGTTGAAGGAAATGCTTGACAAGGGATACATTAGGCATGGTGTATCGCCTTGGGG